>JADDOH010005538.1:0-60264 GCA_016648135.1 Agrypnia vestita
TGCGAAATACCAAGCTTCCCAAAGCGGCACATTTTCGGCGAATTTTGCTGCCGGGAGCTCCACCTAGTAACAGTAAATAAACAGTTATTCGCTAATTCATCCCCACCGTCGCCGAAAGGGTATAAAAGCCGTTCGCTGATACTTCCAGCCAGGATACACTGTTCGGAAGGCTCCAACAGTCCTCGCCTTACTAGGAGGTGTCCGGGAGGGATTCCTGGCGAACCTAGGAAGCGATATCGCCGCCGCAGTCGAGGTTCTCCTGCCGGGTCATATCAAGTGGAGCTTATGTGAAGCTCGAGTCTCGTCGAGTGTTTATCTCCGAGAAGTCTCTTCGCCATGGCTCTTGCTGTCGAGTTTTTTCCGGCAAGAGCCTCCGCCGTATCTGTGAAGTGAGGTCCAGAATTTTTCGCCTTAAATATTATTTTGTGATTACGCGAGACCTAAGTGCTTGTGCTAATTTTATTCTATATTCTATATGTACTTTGATATTTCTACTGTTTATATTTCTGTGTGTTCTTTTCTGCTACGTATGTATATTTGTGTTTGAACTGACTATTGATAAATTGTTGTAAAAATAAACTTTTCAGTTATTTCCACGCCTTTGTCACTTGTACTCATAACTTGAAAGCGAACCACTCCATCTCAATTGTCGCCCAAAGATGCAGCCTTCACGTCAGCGTGACATCTCCAGCGGAGGGAAGGCCAGAATCTACCCCCTGAGATTGTGCAAGTGACCTTGGAAATATAAAATAATTGTGAAGTGTAGAGTCAGTGCTTTCAAGATGTCGTCCCGTCGTTATTATCGCTTCGCTAACACTGAGACGTGGAGATCGATGCATCGCAGAAGCCAGCCGGAGCCCAATCGCCATTACGAGTCACGGAAAACGTCATCGTACGCGAGCCAGGAGACTAATCATCGTTACGAAAATTATAACTCATGGAGACCATCATCATATACAATCCGGGAGAAACCTGATCGCCGTTACGATTCGCAAAGACCGCCGTCGTGTACGAGTCAGGAGGAGTCGCATTACTATTGTGCAAGAGACGCGTCATGGAGATCGTCGCCGTACAAGAGCCAGCCTAGCGAAGCCTACAGTGTTTCGAAATTCGGGTGAAAATTTCGTGGCGCCCACTTTCAGTGATATCCTCAAGAAATTACTGCTGACAGTAGAATTCTGAGGATACAGAGAAAGCGCAGTTATTCATAGAAAACTGCGAGAAATATTACGTATCAGTCGACTCGCATCCAGACGACATGGTGCTAATAGCAGCCACGCAGTTTCGCGGAAAGACGCTTGACTGGTATAGTAGATACGAATTAGATTAGACTGGAAAAGTTTTTTGATGTTATTTAACCACTTTTTCGGAGGTCCAGAGCAACCAACGAAGATAACGAGCTGCTTTTTCGGTGCGGGAAAGACCCGTGAAATAAAAAAGACCCACGATAAGTGTTTCACAGAGATGGCGTGGTTGAACCAAGTCAACGAGATTGCCAACCAGTGAGGCAATAATTCTGCGCTCGCACAGTGGCTTCTGTCACATTTCCGGCACGTTATTTCGCTGCAGCGATCGGAAATCGAAGTCACTGCCGTAGAAAAAGAAGGCATCGTCGTACCGCCCTCGCCTGTCGCAGACGCAGATGACGGCAAGCACTGTGAATCTAGTGCTGATGTCGCAGACCACATCGAGCCTGAGACGCACGAGGGAGAACAAGTTATGTCGGATCACTTACTTTCAGCGACGGACAGCGCTGTGAAGATATCTTCGAGACCCAGTGATCACCGATGGAGAAGAAGATAATACCTCGCCGCCTTCCACGAATTCCGTTACAGAAAATGAAGATTATTGTGGCCCTAGCGCAGGAGTCATACAGTTTCGTTCTTCGTTTGATATTCTCGTAATAATCGATTACTCTCCTAATAAAAAAAATGGAATAATATAAATAAGTGAATAAATAATTCAAAGAGAAACATATAACTATCAAATATTGACGACTTATTAAGTAGCTGGGATAGTGAAATTGGTATCACGTTGTTCGCGTAAGACAAAGGTCCGTGGTTCGAATCCAGGTTCCAGCATTTAATTTTTTAGTTTTATTATTTGATATTTGTGCGTTTCTCTTAATTTCATTTACTTATTTCTTAATATATATATATTTATATATGTTACTATTAATTTCTTTGGGGGTAACCCGCGTCAAAATCTGGTCCTCAGAAGGACCATTCGTCAACCGACGTTTCGCCTGAATCACAACAGGCATCTTCAGGTTGTCTTATTAATAAATTTCCGTCACGAGGGGCAGTGCAAGCACGTCCGTTCGTTTCGGAAGCTTATTACCAAGTAAGGTCTGGTAAGTCAAAGTCTAAATTTGGGTACTGTGGTCATTATTGGCCTTCATGATTTTTGGGAATTTTGTATTAAATATTGGGTGTTCCCGGCCGTTGCTGGCCTTAATGGCGTTTGTTTGGCTCCTTGTGATGCGCTTTGAACTAGATGTTGCTTTTATTGTGTCGGTAGTTTTATTTAATTGATTTTTGCGAGCTAGTATATTATTTTTACTAAGAAATCTACTGTTGAATAAAATGCTTTTCCATGCCGTTGGGAGACGTATACCATCATCTCTATTGTTGATAATATTTATTCTTTTATATATCTCTATAGCTTCTCTAAATATCCTTACTGTTTCATTTTGGACGTTCGCTATTATTCGTGTATTATTAAAGTCTATGCTGTGGCCTTCTTCGAGCGTGTGTTGGACAAGCGACGATGTTAGTTTTTTGTTGGTCGTATCAACTCTATGTTCAGCAACCCTAGCAGATATCTTTCTGCTGCTTTTTCCAACATATGTCTGGTCGCACGATCCACATGGTATTTCGTATACACCATGGGACTCTAGGTGTATTTTGTCTTTTACACTGCGTAGAAGGCTAGATATTTTGTTTTCAGTCCTAAATATCGTTCTTATGTTATATTTTCTAAGTAGACGGCTGAGTTTATCTGTTGTCCCTCTTATATATGGTAAAAAGGCTGTTGATAAAGGTTTTTCCGTAATATCTTTAATTGTTTTATTTCTATTTTCAATGTCCGACTGGCGTTTTACTACTTTGTTAACTATTTGTTTAGAGATTCCATTACATTGTAGCGTATTTTTAAGATAGTTTATTTCTTCATTACGATGGTCGGAGTCGGATATTTTTATTGCTCTTGACACCAATGTATTTGCAACTGATGCAATTTGCGCCGGGTGATGGTTAGAAGATGCATGGAGATACCTGTCTGTGTGCGTAGCCTTTCTGTAAACAGTATGGCCGAGACTGCCGTTATCTTTTTTGAGCACTAGGACATCAAGGAAAGGTATTTCATTATTATTTTCCATTTCCATAGTTTTATGTCCTCGTGTAGACCGTTCAGATAGTCGAGAAATTTATTTAGTTCGTTCAATCCATGAGGCCATATTACGAACGTGTCATCTACGTATCTTATCCACAGTTTAGGTTTTAAAAAATAATTTTCCAATGCATCTTTTTCAAACTTTGTCGTAAACAGATTAGCAATTGATGGTGAAAGTGATAAACCCATTGGAGCCCCTTTAATTTATTTGTAAGTTTACCATCATAGATAAAAAATGTATTATTTAAACAATGTTTTATTAAATTTATTATATCTTCCGGGGGTTGGCAAATTTCTCTTACTATATTTAGTGCTTCATCGATAGGTATATTAGTGAATTGAGATACAATATCGAAACTGACCAGAATATCGTTTTTATCCAGCTTTTGACTTTCTATTATTTTCACGAAATTTTCCGAGTTTTTGACGAAAGAGTCTGCTTTTTTTACATAAGGTTGTAAATATTTAGCAAGGAACTTTGACAATGATTGGAGCGGCGACCCTACTGAACTGACTATAGTCCTGAGTGGAATGTCTTTTTTGTGGATTTTTGGTAAACCATACAATTTAGGAAAACGGGATGATTTTTCACGTGGTATTAGTGATTTCTTTAAATCTTCACTCAGTTCAGATGATACTATTTTTACTTTTGTAGTCTTCTCAAGGTACGTGATTGGATTGTTATTGTGAAGTTTATACGCCGGATCTTTAAGGATATTGCTCATTTTAGGGTGGTAATCTTCGCTCTTCATTATGACAGTGGCATTTCCTTTATCAGCTGGAAGGATAACTATGTTAGTGTTTGTGCGAAGTTCTTTGAGAGCCCGGGCTTCGTTTTTAGTAATGTTACTCTTAGGAGGATGAGATTTTCTAAGAATGCGACACGATTCCTGGCGGATTGTTTCTGCTATATTATCAGTTAGTCTGCATATCGCGGATTCTATTCCAGTAATGATGTTCTCATTTGGTATTTTAGGAGGTACCACACCAAAATTAAAACCTTTAGATAGGATTGAGATCATATCAGAATTTAATTTAAAATCCGTTAAATTATGGATAAGTTTACTCGAATCTAATGTTTGTTGAGGCGCATGCTTTTTAATTTTATTTTCAAGGCGATTGAATTTATTGATTTGGCGATTGGTATTAATTAGTTTATTGTTTTCAATTCAAATGAAATTAAGAGAAACACACAAATATCAAATAATAAAACTGAAAAATTAAATGCTGGAACCTGGATTCGAACCACGGACCTTTGTCTTACGCGGACAACGTGATACAAATTTCACTATCCCAGCCACTTAATAAGTCGTCAATATTTTATAGTTATATGTTTCTCTTTGAATTATTAATTCACTTATTTATATTAATCCATTTTTTAGTAGGAGAGTAATCGATTATTGCGAGAATATCAAACGAAGCTTTGACGTCTTCCCGCTAGTCGATTTCCGAATAATGGAAGTATTCTTTGCTAAAACTATGATATAATATAGAGATATATTATATATAATATATATAATGTTAACATAAATTATTTAGAAACATCAAGAACAATGTGTTCCTTTGTGCTTTATTGTAACAGTAGTACGGGTGTACTATTCTGGTATTCCTAGCAGGTACATGAATGTTTATTAATTGTAATAAGTCATGGCTGTTAAAACAATTACGCAGAATTTTAAAAAGGCAAACTAAATCTGATTTGGTTCTTCTTTCACTTTACTTTGATAAACCCATTAAACTTAACAAGGAATCATAATTTAATTGTTCTCTTGGAATAAGTAATTTATAATTAAGAGCTCTTAAAAATTTGTTTTGTACCCTTTCTATTGGTTGAGAGTGTACATTATAGTATGGCGACAACACCGTCGCTTTCAATCTGACTCCTCACTAGTGATGTGTATATAGAATTTTTAATGTGTCGAGGTTCCTGAAATCTTTTGCCACCCTCAGTACAAATCCTAACACTTTCAACGACACATTCGCCATATCGTTGATATTTTGTAGATGATACCACATTGATTGATTTTACAAATGAATCCGCGAAGAGACAATTGGAAGACTTACCCATATATTTGGTTCTGGATCATAAAAGCAACATGACAAAATCACTTCGAACAAATGCCTAGAACAATTTTTTTACTACTGTGCTGAAATACAGCATGAAAACATCCTGGTTGGAGGAAATCGTAAGGATGTATTGTAAGCACACCAGGAATCGAACCTGGAGTATGTCGTGTGAGAAGCCAGTATCATGCCCATTAGCTACGGAGGCCGCCTGTTTTTGATGACAACTGTATTTATTTTTTTAATAATACATATAGAATACTAGATACAAATAACAGTACATTACTTATTTCAAACTCAACCCAATATCCAAATCATAAGTGTCTTCGGCCTACGCCAGCAAAATGCAAATATTTGATTTTTCAATGCAATTCTATCATGTGCAAACTGGCACATGTCTTACACAGCGATTGATCGTGTACAGTGCAAGTGGCGAACAAACAAACGAAATAAAATTGATAGAAATTATTTACAGAATAACACGAATATTGCAAATTTATGGGCAAGTGTTACGGTTGTTGCGCTTAAGAGAATTAACATAAAAACTACCCGTCAAAAATGATGGCGCTTTTACATGTCGGTTCCTAAGGAATAAACATTTATCTATTCATATAAAAAAGAAAAAAATTTCGTAAAAAATTTTAGGTAAAAAAATGAAAGATGAAAATACTATAAAGAAGTTACGCAAGTTACACAAAGTAACGGGGGCAGACAGACAGACAGATAGACGGACGGACGGACAACGAAATTCTTAAAATTGGGATTGTGTGCGCTAGGAATTCAGATTATTGTCGAAAAAATTAATGTTATGTAGGAGTATTTTTTCAAAAGATAGGGTATCTGCAAAAATTTCTGTATCTATTAATATTTTTTTAAAACATATAATTATCTATGTAGTGTAACTTATCATTATCACACGTGTGTGAGACATGCTACACCATATTTTTATGATTTTTGAGAGATTTGTGACCGTTGGTAAGGTTTAAACCATATAAGGGTAGATAAAAACCTAAAGCGAGAATTAAATTCGCCGTAGATATTAATTTAGCATCCACTACATCACGAGGTTGCTAATTCGAACTACCCCTAATATTTATCATCCTGTTCTTAAACGCAGGTGGGCGTTTAATATTAATGGTAATATAATGTTTCACGGAACACGCTGTACCTCCACCGGGTGTAGATAAAGTCATCGCATTACATCTCCACATTTACGTGGTGGAGCTAATTAATTATACACAACAGGATGTTTCGGATATTTATGTTACACACGCTTTGTTTTTTCGGGTGAAAAAATGCTTAATTAGTTTGGCACTTTTTTGGCTTGGCATGTTCCTCGTGACATTTGACATTAGGAAGGAAGGCGCCTGCCAAGGTTAAGGTTAGGTTAAGGTCAAAACACGAGTGCACGTGTTTTTTGTTTCGCCTAAGGCAAAGAGTGAATTAATACATGTGCTAGTATTATATCAACAGTACAAATTTTCTAAATATTACCCGACATTTTACATTTTTAACGTTTCTAAACGAAGTGTGATAATGGAACAACCGTATTATTCTGATTATAATTATGAAAATTATTTTTTTTAATAATTCACAAAAATATATTGCGACCTCACCAAAAACCGAACCCGGGATACCATTAGTTATGAATATTATTATAATTCTATATGTTTTAGGAAGTCAAATATATAGGTATAGGATTAACCTGTGCCGAGATGAACAGCGTTGCAAAAAATAAGGAGAAAATTTTATAGCTATGTGAGAAAAATGACACTCTCAAAATCAATTAAAGTTTTATTTTTATACCCAAAAAGTCACTGGACACAAACTTAACTAGAGTAGGTACGGTTCTTCAATTCACAGCCACTAAATGTTTCTAAAATGTTTCATAGAATTTATTGTCTATTTCTTTAATTCGCATGAATTGTCTCTAGTCACTCGCCTGTGGAACAATTTTTATTATGCTGATTCTATCGTATTTGCTCAAATACCTCACTCGCATATACACACGTTGATCGCACTGCTTAGCAGGTTTTATCTCCGGTAAAGTGACACTCGTCAAATGTCAAACTCAACTATTGCGCAGTAGCCGGTCGATCCCTTTATATAGGTAAATATCGCGTCGCGATGGTTTCAGAATCTTTAGGGTTATTAGGACCTTTGTAGAAGTTTCCAATGTAATTTAAAAGTGCTGTAAAATCTTTAATTATGTGTAAATTCTTGTTTCTGCCATCTCGTGACAATATTAAATAATTCATATTTACAACATTAAAGAATATTAAAGAACAAAGGAGATTTTTTGATTTTGTAAAAAATACTCATTGGTTCAAATAATGTCCAAAATGAAGCACAAATGCTAGTGGTACGTACCTTCTGAGTTCCTTTGGCGAAAATTTCAGTGCAATTTTTTTAATAAAAACTCGGGTTGGGGTCTAAAGTAGTTGAAACTCCGTTGCCCATATGTAGTTTGTATTCTTGGAATTTTTATATTAAGTTAATTTTTTCATGTGGCATTGTCATTTGGGTTGTTTTTAATGTGTATGTATTTTGTGTTAATATATATGTGTTTAAGTTGTATTAGCATTACCTTTGTCTAATATAGAAAATATTGAATTTATTAAATATTTCGTCTGTCTCTATTATTGAGGTTTTATGAATAATTTTTATAACTATTACTTGACTGAGAGCACTGTTCCTCCCCATGCGAGTTTACCATATTCTATAATCGATTGACAAATTGCGAAATACCAGCATGATTTTTAGGAGTTATTTTTCGTTAATTTCGAGTTTTTAAATGTGTAAAGTAAAATTATTAAGTAAGTTTCTAATATTTCCCAAAAAGAATGCAGTTTTAATAATTGTACTTGTACGTGTTGCATTTATTAATATATAGTTTTAATCCATGTGTATTTATTGATGTACACTTGAAAAAATACATTACCTAAATCGCAATTAAAAACCAGCTTCCTTAATTTCTATTAAGTACCTTGCTAGGAATAAGCTGAATAACTATCACAGAATACTTACAGAATCCTACATTACGCATATAAAATGTATTCTTAGTGTTACTTAATTTTAATAGATATGTTTCACCTCTCACGTAAAATATTGTAATAATTTGTCAACAAACTTATCAATGTAAAAATAGCGATATCCCAATTAAATTACAGAAAAATGAACATAGTTTTTGCCTCTTAGCTATTAGTGTTAGAAAATAAAATAAAATATTGCAGAATTCGTCGGACTCCGACTTTGAGATATAAAAGTCAGTTTTTTAATGCAATTATTACAGTTTTTTCTTTGGTTGACGCTATTATCATTTCTGTTTGAGCATTTATTTCGCTCGCTCAGCCATAACAGAAATTAAAGTACCTTTTTGCTTTGAAAATGTCAAAGAACACGCCTTTTGATCAAACAGCGGTTCATAACATCACATTATTCTCTCGACTTTTGTCAAAAGGCAATGGTAACTAATATAAACGAACATTTTCTTTACAAATACACGCCGAGTTTTTTACGCATTAGTATTAAGTTGACGTCAAAGAGATGGCTGATAAAATAGGAAGTGAATTCCAACGAGCTCCAGAGGACGGCCTAAAAGAAAATTGAGTTTTATATAAAAGACAAAAAATGTTTTTAGATTGCTCAATTTTATAATATTACATAAATATTTTGCGGCAGACCTGCGGCGTTTTTGTGAATTGGAATTTATTGTACGAAGAAATATTTAATTTTAAATATGAAACAAAGTTTTATCTGCGTTCTAAATCATTGCGGATAGGTAATGGTAAATTCTTAAGCCTAAAAAAATATTTTTAAAATTTTAATTTTTTGCCAAACAATATTGTTTTATCTACAATACACCAAATGACAAAAGATAAATTGTATACCCACAATAGTCATCATCATGATCATCTCTATCCCATGTTTCCATGTTTCCCTGTCTTGCGCTGCTTCTGCATGAGCTAACCATTCTGTTTTCATACACATTTTTCCGTTGTTTCTCCCAGCTGTTTCTCTAGTCTGGGTTGACCCACCGACCGTTTTCTTTCCAGGGTTGCCAAGAGGATTCTTCTTGGTATTCGTTCATCTGGTATTCGTAGCACATGTTTATGTCCCTTTATTTGTGATTTTTCTACGTGTAGGGGCTCAATGCCGAGTGCCTTATATCGGCACTTCTCACTCTGTTCCGCTCTCCCTACCCCCTTACATACCTATATATCTCGGCGGCCTGGATTCCTGCTTTCACTCTCTCCATCAGGATCCAAATTTGATGGTCATATATTAGGGTAGGCCTGTATACAGATTTGTACGTCAGTTTTGTCAAGATAAAAAAATCCGAGCTTGGTATCAAGATACCAAGCTCGGATTTTTTTATCACCGCACTATATACAGAACGTTGAACGCCGGCTGCAGCTCCGATTCTTCTATCTATTTCACTTTCCTGCCTCCCGTTCCTAGAAAATTCCTCTCCAAGGTATTTGAATTTTTTAACTTGCTTCATCTGGGTCCCCTGTATGCAGATAGAGCACTGCTCTTGGTCTCTTCCTACTATCATAACCTCTGTTTTGGCATTACTAATCTTCATCCTTACATGAGTGTAATCTTCATTGAGGGAATTTATCCACTCTTGTAGGTCCTCTTCTGTGGGAGCCAGTCTTTCTATGTAACCACAATAGTTTATACCGACAATAGTGTATACCTTTTTTTCTTCTTGTGCCCTTTCCCTTCAATGGATATTGGCTGTCATCGCTTTATTTATTGTGGCCTGAAATTTTTTATTTATTTTATTTATTTATTAATTAATGCCCTATAGGGCTTTTACAATTGATAGGTAAGTGTACATAAGCAGAATATACAGATAGTTTAAAGAGAAAAAAACAATAACATGTAAACATAATAATGACATAAAGAGAAAAGAAAATACTTAAAATATAGATGCAAATATATAAAGATAAATATAATATAAAGTAAAAAGCAAGTACGTATATATAAAGCATAAGCATAAGAATATAATATAATAGAAATTTATAAACAAAAAAAATATTAATGTGGAGTGAAAAGATATAGCACAAGCATTGAAAGTAATATTATAATAAAAAATATAAATACAAATACAAATAAATTATTTAAGTCCAACTCGACAAATATTAGTAACCTTTCAATACACCTTTTAATATATTTTTGAATAATATACAGTTATTGGTAAAGACGTCCAGTTGCTCGTATCTGTTTGCTAGTCTAGGAAGCCTTTGCAGTGGGGAATAAAAGATATAGTTAGTGGCTGCAGTTTCCACGGTAAAACTTGCATGACTTCTAGTTATGCGAGATGGAAAACGCAAGCAGATACGTTCTAGTAGTTGAGGACAGTCGATAATACCATTTATTAGTTTTTTTAAAAAGAGAAAGTCCGTCACTATTAAAGATAGGTTATTGACTTCACTCCATTTCTGTAAAGTGTCCAGTGTACACTGCAAAAGTTTGCAGTCCCGGACTGTTTTAATTAGTCTATAGAGTTTCATATCGTCCGCGAAAAGCAAACATCTAACACCCGATGACAATAGTATGGGGATTACTTCATTGATGAAAATGCAGAACAATATAGGACCTAAGAGCACAAAAGTGATCAGACTCCAAATCAGCTATCCTGACAATCATTTGTCCGTTGTGCAAATAACTCTCTAGCCATGCTTTCAAGTTTCCTGAAACTCCCAAAGCTTTAAGTTTATCAAGTAGAATTTTATGTGAGACTCGATCGAACGCCTTGGAGAAATCAGTGTAACAACAATCGAGCTGGTGATGTTCTTTGAAGGCATCCAGAACATCCGCATGTAAGACGAGTAAGTTAGTTTGAATTGATCTGTTAGGCATAAATCCATGTTGCAGAGGTGATATGATGTTAAAGAGGTATATTTTAATTATATTTAACAATAAGAGTTCTAATAGTTTTGGTATAGCGGATTGGATGCAAATAGGTCTATAATTCGTTATGTCGGAGTGGTTACCTTTTTTAAAAACTGGAATTATATAACTTGTTTTCCACACCTCTGAAAAAAGACCAATTGTTAAATATTTTGGATAAAATATATGATAATTCTCTATGACAATTTTTAAGAAAGGCTGTTGGTACCTTATCGGGACCTGGGGCTATGTTTTAATCTAATTTTCTTAGTTCTTTTTCCACTTCCGATTGACTGAACTCTACTTTAGGAATATTTAAAGCGTTGTTTGCTGGCTGATGATCAGAAAATGATGATACCTGTGCTAAGTTATCATACACTGATTTGAAAAATTGAGCAAATAGATTTATAATTGTTTTGGGGGTATCAACCCACTTGTTATTTAAATACATGAATTTTGAAAAATCATAATACTCGCTTTAAGTGATCTTACATGTTTAAAGAAGGAAGTGGAGTTTTTTGGAGTCTGCTCCTCAATTTTAAATAGATATTGTGTCCGTAAATGCTTAGATAAATTGCAACTATCTCTTCGAGTTTTGCTGAAATTCATATTATCACTGGCTAACATGGTCTCTTTGTATGTTTTTTTAGTATAATCAACCTTATTAATTCTTGTGAGAACCAGTTAGGGTAAGTAGATGATCTGATTTCTCTATATGGTATAAGGTTGTCAAAAATTTCATAGATTACAGAGTAAAAATTTTCTACCTGATCATTTACATCTCCTCTCTCCTGGCTCTACAGTAGACTGGTTTCCCACTGCCTTAGTTTTTTCATCGACGATATCTTCTCCTTTTCTTCCTTTTTTTTTCTTGCAATATGAGATGCAAGATTTCTTACTTTTCTAGATACCTCATCACATGTCCGAGGTATTGAAATGTTTTAATTCCTTATTTTCTTTATTCTTCCGTACCAAAACATCTTCATTCATCCCCTGCAGTTCATTTCTATTATTCTTCTGTAGATCTGTAGAATTCATACCACAATGCAGATAACCGCCCATCTAGGTTACACATACATCAACATCGCGCCTACGCGACAGGGGTCGGTGACACACGCCCATAGCAGACACGCGCCAGTATCAAAGGCTAATCCAGGCGCCCAGCATGCGAGCAAAGTATGAACCACACCAAGGGAATCTGCCGACGCAACAGAGGTGCGGCAGCTGCGGACAGTGGAAACCGATTGGGCGGCAAAACAAAGGGCGTAGCACTCCGCCGCACCAGCACAACTCCGGACACGAGGAAAGGGGACTTCGCAATTCCTTTGTGTAGATCGACTATAAGAAGCCCAGTTACCAACGCACATTATCTCACTCCTCCAGTGATCTCTGTACAGGGCGAAAGCCCTAGCCGATTGGAGACCTCACTCTTCAAGTGAACTCTATATCGGGCGGAAGCTCTCGCCGATTAGCTTCACATACTGTGTCTTTATACGTTATTTTGTAACTTTTTACACTTGTACTTTAAAACCCTTTTTTACACTTAAATAAATTCTGTAAAACGCAAGGCAAATTCATTTTTAAGAGAACTCCGAACTCTGGAAATACGGAGTGGTGTCCCTTTTCAAACTGTAAGAAGCAGCACGTAGGTGGTAGCTTCTCGACCTCATACCAGGGGTCAATTCAACCAATACCAACCCCCACAGATCCAAATCTCGAATGCTATAGTATTTATACAACCACGTAATTGAGATTTTGAAAAATAGATGGTTAGAAATTGACGAGCGTTCATGAAAAAATATTTGAGTGTGGATGTATCGAGAGATGCTTTATAGCAGTATAATATACGTATGATAAATGAAAGATGTTGTGTATGAAGATTCCATTTGAAATAAGTATCAAGTATAATTCTTAGATATTTTATTTGGTGTACGTCAGGTCAGGTCAGTTTAATGTACGATCATTAAGAACTATCATCCCAAAACCAGAGAAAATATAATTTACTTATGTTTCGCGTAGCAACATCACACAAGCATACTGATAGCATTCAAGTTATATGGCATCACACAGATTTATGTATTGTAATATATGTGATTCTTTATATGAAGATGTCAATTCTTTAATGTAAAAGTGTATTGATATCGTGTCAAACAAAGTAAATTATTTCTACCATTGAATTTTCAAATTTAAAATCCTGTCGTTTCGACATGTTATTTATAGTTTAATTAGAATTTTTGTTCGTATTTGAACGAATAATGTCTCCCTTAACTTTCAGTTATCTTAAAATGATATTGTTCCAGAAAGAGATGAGATTTTCCCCTTTATTATTATTTTGATGGGAAATTTGTGAGATGACAATAAAGATAATTTAAAAGATTGAAAAAGTAAATTCATTATTTAATAATATTCTTAATTTTACATGGAATATTTTTGTTATATTTAAAAGTAAGTTCATGAGCTAGGATTTATTAGATCTGATTTTATTAGATATGTCGATTTATTATTATGTTAAACTGTGGTACAGAAAACTGCACATTCTAGGATGACGAGGTTCCCTCTTCTGATGGGCGTCGTCCAGAGGGTATTTCATTAGCTGCCGTATGCACGAGTCTGTCACTGTTTATCCTGGCTACGTGATCCTTCCATTCCTTCTGGTCCTACTCCATCGTGCTATGTCCTCTATTTCGCAAGTTTTCCTTGCTACATGCCTACAAATGCCTACATTTCGGACGCGATCACATAAAGTTTTTCCAGTAATGGATCTCAACACTTTCATTTCAGATGTTCTGAGGAGTCCTTTGGTACGGATAGTGTCAGCTCATGTCACGATAGGTTGCACGCATGTCTTGATCTTGCTTTCAATACGCATATTTTTGTTCTTCCAGACCAAATTCTTGAAGCACGGTAGATTTCTTATCAACTTGCTCTCGGACTTCAGTATACAGATTACTATTAAATTGTATAAATGTATTCCAGTTATCAATATTTTACCACATTTTTTTCACATAGAGTAATACAGACCACAATATAAATTGCTTTTTTTATCATTCTATTAATTCCAAAGACAATCTTCTTCAAAATGTGCTATAATATTGTAACATTTTCGCTGCGGTGGGAATTTAAATGTAATAGTTACGCACAATTTATTGGTAACAAATTCACTGGACACAAACTTTAGCTGAGTCACTATACGTTATTCGAACTAATTTCGTTGCTTGAACGCTTCATTCGTCTCTGGTTACATTTTTATGCACTGCCGTTTTATCACACATTGCCATCACAGATTCATAGTTCGCTATTTATCCGCCCAGATCTGTGGTTTTCACTGCTTTCAAAACAATACTGACTCCTCGGCAAGGCTGTGATGTAATTTAAAAGTATTCGATTTCTCGAAACTTCTGGTATACATTCGCATATTCGATAGACTTCCAGATTTTACTAAAACATTCTAAAACCATTAAAATTGTTCGCAAACCCTCAATTCTGTGCTGTTCCTCTCGTTTATAGAATCTTGTGACCGATGTATTACGTAAGTTACAATCGTAGAGAGTGATTTCCTTCTGCTAGCTAGAGATAAAAAATTTAATTAACAAATCTTTATAGCAATTGAATCTGGTGTTTTACTTTAACTCGACCCTTTGAATTTAACCCTTTACCGCTGCATACCGGTGAGTTTCATGAAAATTAACATGAATAATTTCTCCTTAGACTTGTAAAGAATCTGTGAATTGTTGATTTTTTTTAAATCCCTATTCAAAGAAAAGTTATGGTAGAGTAATTTGCAAACTCATTATTCTACAAGCTTCGTTTTTCAATGCAGGAGTAATAAATTTTCTCACATTTTTATATATATATATATATATTCCTACGCGAATATGTTGTTACTTTATGTTCTTAAGTACTTATTAGTATGCATTACGTAGTACGCGTATTGGTACAGTAATTTTTATTTTGTGCAGATATGAGTATGCACAGTATGATCAAAAATGAATATAACATAATGGTTCAAATAGTTTTTTTTTTACATAAGAGGTGAACCATAACTATATTATGTTCAAATAATACGTCTATTAAAATTGTGATAATCGTTTAGCCTGTTTTCGGCTAATTTCTTAGACTTTTATCTGTTAAAGTAGAAATTTTTTCATGTTATAGGTACTTCATAAATTATTTTTTTAAACTTTGTCACGGGGTCGCAGCGGTGGGGAAAATACTCAAAATTTCACCACAATCCTTTCAGTTTCTACAGTGAAAATATATATTAATAAATACATAAATATTTCTATTGTATTTTGGATTCATCGAAAAAATAATTATAATTGAAAGATATCTAATTAATATTAAGTGCTAATTCGGAGCACGTTTTCCATCTCACAGATTTAAGACAGACTCTTATTTGGAGGCTCGAATATAATTTATTGATGGTGATCCCAATGCAAGGCAGGGGTGGTGTTAAAAATGACGAAAATCAGGAAGGATAGGATAAAAGGGAACGATATTACGTGAACTGTATATGATGAAGGAACAGGAAGCGCTCGACTCACCTGCCGCATATTCTTTTTCCTCCAGATGATACGAGATCAAAATCGATGAATTGACGATTGAACAAACAAAGCGACACTATTTTCACACACTTTCACACATTCGATGATGCTCGCAAGCCGATGATGATCCAATTATAAAGTGATGGCGGTCGAGGGCGGAAAGTCGAAACGTTAATGCTAATAATATTTGGATTAGCGAATATTAAACCGAAGTGTCAATACCGAACATATGGATTATTTATAACCAAAGCGTCAAGTAGTGGTGATTACCGAGTATATACATTATTTGTAATTGATGTATATGATTTAGTTTTTTTATATTTTTTTTAGTATTTTTCCATGTACCTTCTTCTTCATTAAGTATCCTGTCTCCATTAAGTATCGATTACTCGAGAGAAACCATATCCACATTGGGTACCTCGCAGCAGATCCTCGACTCTTCTTATCCGGATCCATTCGCGGCAATATCTTAGCCAGGATAGCTATTTTCTTCCGATTCCTCTACGGCCTTCAATCTTCCCTTTAACAACCAACTGAAGAAGGATATATTTTCCTCTTTCATTATGTGCCTAAAATACGTTATCTTATAATACGATAGCTTGATGTAAACAATTCTCTTTGGACATTGGCTCTGTGTAAGACCTCAGTGTTAGTTATCATGTCGGTTCAGGAAATCCTTAACATTCTGCGGTGAATTCACATTTTGAACGCTTCTAAGTGGTTTATAGTGCCAACCTTGATATATTGATGCTTCAACACTCGTCCACACGCGACATTTTATTTTCGTGTATAATCTAACCAAATTTATATCGCAAATATTTATTTTCAAAACCTCTTCAAGATTATTAAATTTTCTATAAATCTCAATTTGCGCACGTTAAAAATGAGCCTTGAAGTTGCATTCCAGCTGATGTTCTGCTGCGAAAAGTCAATTTTCTTTGCCTCGAGTATCGCGAAATAGAAATAAAAATATTTTCATGCGCTTGAACGAACCGTGAGAGAATTTAAATAGATACAAGTCCTCAAAGCGAAACTGTAAAGAAACTAGAAAAAATGTCAGAGAAGTTACCTAGAAATATTTTTGCATACTGAAGCGCTGTGAGCCAAGTAATGCTCGTTAGGGGAGTTAAAAACACTTTTAAACTTTTTAATACACAATATTGAAAATTTAAAAAATTTTTTTTTTAAATTAGGAGTAATTATTATTTTCTCCTTCAAAATCACTTTACAAATAAAATAGTACAGTTTGTTTCACCATGATTAATGTTTACAATAAAAATGAATCTGGTTTACAACAAAGTTATTTTATTTATTATTTATTCTTGTGACATTTTTGTTAACACTTCCATAACTTCGAGGAATGACACACCAAGTTCAAAACTGCATCTTTTCAAGAGACCCTAAAAACACTAAAAAATTCTAAATTTGATTACTCAAGTAATATTATTTGTATTATTATGTATTAGTTAAGCCTGTTATTGTCACTTACTACCTTAACCCGTCAAAAATGATGGTTCTTTTATATGTTGGTTTCTAAGGTATAAGAATTTATTTATTTTATTAAAAAGTCGTAAAAAAATCGAAAAAAAAACGAAAAAAAATACTATAAAAAAGTTACGGACGTTACACGAAGTTACGGGACAGACAGACAGACAGACAGACAGACAGACGGGAGGATGGACAGACAGAAAACAAAATTATTGTAATTGGGATATTTATTTAACTTACCTGTTAAAATTGTGCTATTTTCACTTTACAGTAAAATTTTCTTCGTTAATTTCTTACATAAAAACAGTTTTCAATAATAACATGTTTGAATGTATTTTTTGCAAGCATTAAACATAATAACAAATTACTTGATGAAGATAAGTTAATTCGCATTTCTGCAGTTTTCATAAATCCTGCAGTTTTTATGAAAATAACATAAATTCTGATCTCCACCAAAAGTCCGGAATGAAAAACTCAACTTATGAAATAAACGTGTGTATTTGTTATTTTTCCTCCTTGTGTATACCTTTCTTTATATTTTTCTAACTTGTTACATTTATTTTTATGTTTTCATTGTATTTTTTTCTTGTTTATGTAGAAATTAATCATTTTTGTAGTATTAATTTATTTCTAAAAAAAATCAACGAAAATAATGACTATCAAAATATTTTACTTTGTTTGACGCGATAACCGCAATCATTCAAATGATAGAATTGACAGCAGTTCTAGTTTGTTTCGTAGCCCTAAACACCGCGGAATCTTGATAAGATGCATAAAATTATGGCACTTAACGATTAAAATATAAATCTTAAATGCAGAATGCGCTATCCACCAGATGTGTTAAGGCAAAACCGGCATTTGTTTAAATGGCGAGCTTTTAAGGGGTTACACCACCCTGAAAGCCACAAATTTAGATAGAAATTGGATGATTTTACACGGAGGTGGATAAATTCCCGTAGAGCTCCTCCGCCGTGACTGAGATGCAATTTTCCCTGGCATGTTTTTCTGATACAGAAAAGAAGGTTACGTAATAGGGATTATTAAGGAATTAGGACCAGATTAAATCAATTATTCAACCAGAAATCAGTAGGAAAGAAGGATGAATGAGAAAGATCCAAAAGGAGTTATGGACTGCTTTGTAGACTTGCTAATAGAACGCAGCTTGAAAAAGTCGATAACTCTGTCTACCCTTAGGTAGGTAGGTCTAAACAACAAATTTCCGTATCCGGAGGCACATCTGACTAACTTGTTCTCAGGACAAGGTTGGGCTGGAGTGCATTCAGAAACCTGAACGTAATTTTCAAAAGTAATTTCCAGTGAACTTAACTTTATACCACGCACAAGTTAGGGTGTTTCGTCACTGCTAAACATAGTTTTCAGGGAAGCATTTCATTTTTATTTTCAAGTGTGATTATTAACTCTGTTATATTGCCAGTGAATGTTTGTTTCAATTGTATTCAATACTTACTGATACTCTTTATATAGGTACTTATTGTAGTGTTCTTACTTTTTTACTCCCATTCTTTTAGTAGCATCTGCTTGTCTGCCGAAAAAACTTTGGATCGATTTTTAACCCTTTTTCCGTGATCCAATCGAGCTGAAACTTTGCAGGCAGACTCGTGGTGATGATAAAAATGATGTATCAAATTTAAGGTTTAAAAAAATAATTATAGTATAATATTGGATTATAAACCACAAATTCATTAACCATACAAATGAGAAAGGACATCGACGCGTGGAGAAGGCGCGATACATATTTCAACTAGTCTGACTCGAGCCATGGGTCCTATCAGAAAGGGAGTATAATAAAAAATTGGTTTTTATGGGTTAGTTTTTTAAATATGTTTCAGAAATTTTTAACATTTTACATTGACAGCGCATTTTAACATTCTGTCAAGTGTCGTGGCTAGGGAAGAATGAATGAAAACACTGAAAATTTATTAGTCACTTAATACGAATTTAACTCATCACTATTCTTTAATCTACACTATTTTGCAGTATATCACTCGTATATGCACACTTTATTATCGCTGGGTAACTCGTATTCATCACTTGTAAGACATTCAATTCTCGCGCGTAGTATTTATTGCTTATTTTCAATGCCAGTTAGGTACTTGGCTCGATTAGCGACAACTCCGCGGCGGCCTAGTTCCGCGCTATATCGAACTTTCTAGATTATTCTAGTGTTTGGGAGAAGGTTCTCGGCTGTTCCAGTCGTTTGTAGATGCTTTACGAAGATTTAAGATAATTTTAGATTTCTGTAGACCGATTTCGATGTTTCCATAGTGTTGTTCCAAGTGACATATATTACCAGGAGTTCAGACAGTGCGTAAATTATTTTTAGCATCTCGTTACAAAACTGTTACATATTTGAGGAACATTGTATTTTGAGTAGAGTTATAGCCTTAACAAGGGAATACCCTTGGAACAAGTAGACGGACACCTGTCCACGTTAGGAAACTCTTAAAATTGGATTATTACTTGGGTGGTTGGAGCATTAGAGCTATAATTGACAATTCAATAACTAATCGATATAAATAGTCAAGTTTTAACTTTAGTTGGTTTTGTTGATTGTATGACGCATTGATAGACAGAAAATTTGTGAGGAAATATTCTCATTTGACTAGGAAAATCTTTCAGTGGTGTCGCATGTAAAATAGAACGGCAGAACGAATATGGTAGTTACATGATACAATTAATTAAACTCGGTATTAGATACTGAGGTTTATTGAACAATGGTACAGTAAAGAGGGACCCACCACACCAACCCAGAGCCATTTTATGAGCAATAGCTTTTATATCGGCCCTGCACTTTTGCCACCCCATTCGGCATATTTTATGCTATCATCATTATGTGATCATCTTCCCCACACCACTTAAACTCGTATAAGTGCAAGTTCACTGTCAAAATAGCAAACAATGCAACAAATAGAACGAGACATGGTTAATGATATACATATGTATGAGGAAATACAAATAAACCAAAGAATATGTGTCGTAAAAAAATGAGTTGAAATCAAAGCCAAGTATGTATATGAAATGAAAATTAGCCCAAAATTGCACGGTAGAGAGAGTTAAACAAAGTAAAAAGTACATTGAACAATGGTGCAGGTAAAATGGATTACACGAATATTGATTGTGAATGGAATAACAATCACCCATGAAAGGATCGTCTGAAGCCTCTCAATTTATCCGGGTTGATAACCACGAAGTCGTACGCCAGATGGCGCCAGCATTCCGTCTATCTTCTACAAATATTAAAATGTTCTCAGGTTTTCACGAACGTCCAGAATCATCTGTTTAGAGTTTTTTGAGATATTCTGCCTTGTACATAAGACCTTTCTAGCTGGCATTTCGGATACCATTGAAGGGTCCATCACCAGAGCTGATGTTATTCTCCGACATCGATATATATTTTGTGTCTTCATAAAAACTAAAAACCCACGTAGATAATATTCTGCGTCGCAATATCTAATTAATATTCTAATATAGATGCATTATACTCTGCAACGCAAGGTGTAAATGAAGTTTCACTTATTTAACATATTAGAACCTGTATGTGAAATATTTTAGTTACAATTAGTGCGAATTACGGAATAGTGTTCCAAAAAGGACCTGATTATTTTTAATATGCAATTTAATTATAATAAACACTTTTTCTTATTTACAAATTTCCAATATATCAAACTATAATTCTGTTTAATTAGTATCCAAAATTTAAAAACCCTTATTAAATATCAAAAGAATGATCCATAGCCAAAAGATGATTTCTACACGTTTTTCCTATATAAATTATTTTTATTCTCAATATATAAGTGGTGAAAACAAAATACATATTTATTAATTAAATTTTCACACGAAGCAAACACATTGTGGTGAGACATAATACCTTTAAATAAAATAATTATTTGTATAACACCACTTTATTGAGTTTACACCAACTACATAGTTTCAACTCACAGCTGAGTCATCATCAGGGTTCAGTATTAACTATATTAAAAATTTCCCGAAAAATCATTTTTCTATTTTGGAAGAAGTTTTTTAACTTAAAATAAGAATCAAATGCTAAACTACCCAATCGTGAATTCCACCAAGAAAAAAACGTATTTGAAAATATTCTCCTGAAGTTTATCGCCATCATATCTTCTCAAGCTGACTTTGCCGCTCATTTTGTCGCAATAAAATAGATTCTCTGACGTGATTTTATCTCCACACTATAAAATAATTCCATAAACACTAGGTTACGTTGCGATAGGATTTATCCGTCCTTATGGGCAGCGAGAAATAATTTTCCGATAATCAATTTCAAAGCGATCAATAAAATTCTGGGAGAATACGTGAGAAAGTAATTTCCATGTATAAAAAAAAAAAAATTATATGAAATCGTATTACGACTTCCCCAGAATACGAATATAATATAATATACTAGCTGTGCCCGCGGCTTCGCCCGCGTGAAATTTAGTTTTAGACTGAAAGAATATTAATCAAAAATCAAATAATCATATTTTATTTTGTTGCTGCGAATACATGATTATAAAATCTAAAATTCTCGTCCAAATAATATTGTAAAAAATTAATTTTTATCTACATAAAATTTTCCTGACGATAAGAAAAATTAGTTTGATAAGAATTTATCATTACCTACTTAAATAAGCCCCGACAGATTAAAATTAATTTTAAATATATCTTGGTCATATTTTCTCAATTTGTGAAATAACCTTAACATATGGATATGTGTCATTGCGGACAATTTTACAGGCCTTTTTAAGCTCTACAACTTTTTTATAGAAAGCATTCATATATATATATCTTACCGTTAAGGCAGCGTTTGTAAGAAACGTCGTTTTTCGTCGAATTACGTTGCAAACAGCCTAAGTCCATTTTGAAGGTTCATTCTAAATATTGGTGAAAGAATTTTTGAAATCGGATGAATGGTTTCGGAGATTACCTCCTACATCCAAGCTTACAAACTTTACCTCTATAATATTAGTATAGATTAAATTTCTCCGAAAAATTCTTCTCGAAAGTAATTAAATATAAAATAAATACGGTATACTTTTACGGGCAGTGTTAAAGGTAAATTTATTTTACATTTTTTCATGGTACATTTTCTTGTGTACCTACTGGTATTTTTATGCGCTATTTCATAATTGTATTGGGATTTTGTCAAACTGCCTACTACATTTTTTCGTGATTGTATGTATATAATGTAATATTTTTATCTGTATTCTAAGAAAAATCTTTTTTATTATAAGTCTCTTTTATTATCTTCAAACTGAGGATATTTATTGGATTATATTATAGATTTTATACTCCATATTTATACTTGTGCCATTTAACTAGTTAAATTTGGATGGAAAAATTAATGAAAACGAATATATTAATTAAATCATACATTTTTTGATATAATGGATATCAGATCAATTGCATTAGATATCGGTAAGAGATAGAAAAGAATAGATAGAATAATAATAGAAGAGCTAGAATAATAGAAAGAATCGATAGAATAGAATAGATAGAATAATAATAGAAGAGCTAGAATAATAGAAAGAATCAAAGAGATAGAATAGAATAGATAGAATAATAATAGAAGAGCTAGAAAAATAGAAAGATCGAAGAAGAGCTAGAATAATAGAAAGATCGAATAGAATAAGAGAATAGATAGAATAATAGAAAGAATCATTTTGATTAGCTAACTGTACAAGGAAGCCTTGCAATCAGATGAATAAAACATTACTTTTTACTTTATATCATATTTATCTTTGCATATTTGTATTTGTATTTTAAATATTTGCTTTCCATTTTAAGTAATTATTATTTATACATGTTATTATTTTTTTATTGTATTTCTTGAGCAATCATTTAATTTTCATTTAAAGTATTCATTTTTTAAATTCACACTTTACCTTATTGTTTGTAAAAGCCCTGTAGGGCGTTAATAAAATAAATAAATATCTTATAATATATATATAAATAATCTAAATTGATAAACAGGATAAGCACTTCCGCATTAGGGAAACACTCCAAAAAAGGGACAGTATCCAGTAGGGAAGGAAGTTAATGCAATCACGTGTAAAGGAAAGCGATATCTTAACAATCCTCTTGCAAGGCCCTCTAAATGCATAAGATGAAGAAGAAAAAATTTAGACGTACCTGAACTTTAGATTACATTTCTCATATATTCAAATCATTTTTGTCTAGGTAGACTCCTATTCCTGTACGGCTAAAACCGATTGCTTTCCGCTTGTAAAAAATACGCCAAACAAGGCATTAATTAATTAATTCTATATCGCGCTTTGAACGAGCTTCGAGAGTGAAATTTCACGTGTGGAAATAACCGTTCAATTCCTTACAAATACTTGGAAATCATTTTCGATTTGCTCCGAATCTTCCAACATATTATTTTGAACGATCGCATTTATACGTCTTAATTTATCATTTCACCTATAATAGTAATAAACCCAAATCAGTAAATACCCTTTAATGGGAATAAAACCTTATTAAATATAGTAATGTCATCCAGGAAACGGCGCCCATACATTCTATAAATATTTCCCAATCCGTTTAATGGTGAAAATTTCCACGTCCTCAGTTTGGGATCGAATTCCCGGAATAATTCCTGATCAGGAGGAATATTGGGGTAAGAGGTGACGATAAATTAGCCGATATTCAAATATGGAGAAATTCAAAACTCAGTAATTCATTTTTTATGTTTGATTTTTTATATTCACTTTTGTATATTTATATGAGTGTCATTATCATTTTGTTTCTCTCTCTCTCTCTCTCGTGAAAATTTTTATGTATCCATTATTCGCGAGCTCCAGCTAGTTGGATTGCTAAAATCAGAACTGTTAACATTTTGTCGCAAATCCACTATTGACCGACAATTGTTTTTATATATTGCGCGTGCGAAGTCACGCGGGTAAATTTCTATACAAATCTACACTGTTTGACCGATTTGACTCAATTTTTTTGACTATAATGAATGTAAAAATATTCATCACTAACGCTACCAGATGCCGCTACCCTAAGCTAGATGGCGTTGTTCTCACAGCCTTAACACGAGTACGAAACGAACACTAAGTAGAGTATAAAGCAATATTCTTTTTTATATGTATATAACATTCATCCAAATTAGTAACATATGCACTAGAAAAGACAGAAAATTATTTCAATTTTTTAAACGTGATTCGCAGAAGCGAAGATCAATGTAACATAACGTGCCAGAACAGACGTCTAAAACAGATTAATAGTTTTAAATACATCGGTGAAATAATATCTCGGGATGGAAAGCAAGATAGTGAAATGGATAGGAGGATAGGAGCCGCAAGCTAGGTAGCACGATCCCTGTATTATCCCGCACTTAAAAAAACGGAGCTCAGCCAACTAGCAAAGTTGTCAGTATACAACTCAGTTTTCAGGCCAACCCTAGTGTACGGCCACGAGCACTGGATCTTGACCGAAAGAACCCGCTCAAGGCTATAGGCCGCCGAGATGAGATTTCTACGAGGAATAGTAGGAGTTACCAGAAGGGACAGAATCAGAAATACTCAAATAAGATAATTCTCGAAGTAGAACCCTTAATGACGTTCATCGAGAAATCACGGTTGCGATGTCTGGGACATATCTTGCGGATGCTGGCAGATAGACTGCCAAAGCGGATATTCCAGGTAAGACCAGAAAATAGAAGACCAAGGGGCCGCCCTTGGAGGAGCTGGCAGAAACAGCTGGACGACTGCTGCGAAACGAGGTTGCAACTAAATCGGGCTGACGTGAAGAGCGAAACTTAAGATAGAAAAAGTTGGAGCTTTTTATGCGGTGCAGGGTCCTCGACCCAATAGAATAAGGAGTAGAAGAAGAAGAAGACTTATTTTAAAACAATATTTAATATTCACACTATTTTTGAGTAATTACAAATTTTTCAAGTTATTACTTGAGTTACCAGAGTTTTGTCCCCAGAGAGACTTTTGCTTCATACTCTATTCAAGAGTAGATATCTCATTACCAGCGACAACATCAATATACTGGTGCATGGGGATGACAAATTTTAATTATAGATGGCGTTGGTAGTATCTAAGTAACATATATACAACTTCCAACATTTGCTAGATGTGGTGGTCAACCAAGGATGGAAACGATGAAAGTCACATTGTGTAAAATCAGCCATATGATAGTTACATTGTGTAAAGCCAGCCATATGATAGGTCGAAAGCCCTAGAAGTACCCAAAGACTTACATACTTTCCCATATAAAGTTGAATTTTTATCTCTTGGTGGGTAAGAAGTGTTTTCCCTCCACTTGCCCTCAATTCTGTTAAAAAAACTATTTAAATTCCTTACAAAACTTTTCCAAAACTAATCACAAAACCCTCACGAATTTCTACGGGAGAACCCAAAAAGTTGAAAATATGTGGCGTCATTACCCTAACCTGTTGATATGAAACATTGTGATGAATATGATATTATAAAATACATTTTTGTAAAGAAATGCGTACACTTCTAGAAAGAATGTAGATATTTTTAAATACCAGGTCGGAAAATTACATTTTGCGACCTGGTATTTAATAGGTTCGAGGAATATAATAGAACAGCCGTGACGTCGTGACGTGTAATTTCCTCTCAGAAAGGTATTTTAATTTTAAAAATGTCTGTCTGGAAAGCCTTGCGGCCATGTGAATATCATCGTGAAGCGTGGAACAAAGGACTCTGTTTATTCTGCTGGATGGTATATTTTCTTATTTGTCTTTTTCCAATCTCTTAGCATTTCTTTACTCTTTTAAACTTTATTTTTTTGTTATTACTCACTTTTACAATAGTTATGCTCCACTCTGTTTATCTCACAAGTTTAAAGACCATGCCGTGGTAGGTTAGTCGAAGAATTTCCTTGGAGATAAAAGCAATGGTCAAAATCCTTATTTTGGTAACTAATAGTTACATCTTAGTTACCGATCATAGATACAATCAGATAAAAATCTCAAATCACGTTTATTTTGTAACCGGTTAAAATAAGGGTTTTTACCATCACTATGTAGGTACAGTGGCGTACAGCGCGTACAAGCCAAAAATCTGTTAATTATTAGTAAAGATTCTGGGAAACAAATATTAATTAAATAATCCTAATCTTAAGAAAAAGTTCATTTAAAATTCTAGCCGTAATTCGTCCTACGGCTAGAATTTTATTTCTGACGTTTCTGTTTAATGTAATGTTAGAAGTTTTATTTCCGACTTTTCTGTACCTAACTTCATGTCAATTCTTCATTTATCTCACTTGCTTGCGCCCAACAAATTTGTTCCATAAATCTAGTCTAGTGGAGAAAAAATTCATCCTGAACCGTTTATTTTTACTTAATTCTATGCTGCGAGTTTTGTGTAATTGACAAGTAAATATTTCATAGAATAGCGTGTTTCTTCGAAAGGTCTTATGCCAGGTGAGATAAGCATACGTCTTTGCAGAAATTTCATTTTTTACAAATTCCACCCAAGACATTTTATGTGAATTCTATTTATCTTTTCTATGGTGATGTAAATACCATCTGTCATATCATAATGATTATTTACAACGACATTGCCATCGATGATATCATAAAAATTTTAATTTATTTTTGTGAAAATAAACGTATATCTGAAATTAGTATTATTCCCGATTTAATTATATATATATATATATATATTTATATAAAATATTAATTTATTTAGGCAATATTATTTTCAATACTTCTTTTATAGTGCAGATATTTTTGTGAATTGAAGCTACTCAAAATAGTTCATTATGCACAGTTAAATTAAATTTAAAAAAAAAAAAAAAAAGAATTTCTTAACCTAAATTTTATTATTTCTAAATAGTTTTTAGATATACTGAATATGACGTATTTGTTTGGTTATTTTTTTCGGCATATATTTTTCTGATATGACGTTATTATTAAGGATTATTAAAAATACCGGTCTGGTATTGTAATGTATCTGGATGAACGTCTGTCGGAATGAATGAAAGAGACAATATGAAAGAGTGAATGGAATTAAAATTTGATGCGCCATCCTGACGCGCACACTTGGCAAGCGACCAGCACATACTATTTACGCTAACTTTAAATCGCTTATTGTAATTGGCGCGATTAATTATTAGGAACAAAAACCTAAAAGATCGAGGACTTGAATAAGCTCTACCGATTCCCGAAATCGCCACGTCCTTAGTTAAATGACGAAAAAACATGTATTTTGTGTACTTATATATACAATGTTAATATTTTTAGTTTTCATTTTCAAATACAATTTACAATGATTTGTGTAAGTTGATCAGATAAGATTGAAATACTTCACATTTTGAGGTGACACACATGAAGAATAGTCTTTTTCATACTTGCTTGAGCCTTTTCTAAACGTTCATGGCATAGACATATGTCTTAAATTTGGAGTCGTAATGTTATATTATTTCAAGATATTGGATATAAAATTATAAAATAATCATTTAACTGTAAATATTTTATACGAACCGTATGTTTTTCCGAGAAACGATTCTCGACGTTTCGTTGAAGTCGTATTCAACGTCATCAGGAGGACGACCTGTACCCTTCCGGGAGCGTAAATTATATGCACTTTGTTGTGGAGTGTTCACTTATTCTACGATAGAGGTCGCCAGTGTGCAATATGTACTAGTTAAGTCGGCGGACTTTTCTTTGACGTCTCTCAAAGGTTGAATCAAAGTCGTCAGATGTTCCACGTTCTATTTCCAAATTCCCTGTTGCTTTGGTGTCTTATAGACTCATAATGTTTTCATACACTTTTTTTATGCTTCTCCCAGCTTAATCTGGTGCAACCCACCGGTCACCTTCCTTCCGGGATCGCCAAAAGGATACTTTTTTGTACTCATTCCTCTGGTATTCTTAGCACGTATCTAAGCCACTTCATTTGTGATTTCTCTGTAGGAGTTGATGTAGGAGTTGGGGCTTCTGTCCTCTGCTCACTCTGTCCATAAGTGAAATCGAAAAAATCAGTCAATATCCAGTGAAATAAAATGATTTCAAGAGAATTAAAGCAAAATCATATAAAAATAACAAAAAAAAATCACGTATCAAAGAGAATGGATACTTCACACCGATGAATATTTACCTATGATGGGCGTGAAGAATATTGGTTTTTATATTAAAATTTTCTTAAAATCAAACTTAAGTTCATAAATCATTTAAACCTATATATTTTTTCAAAATAACTCCTATACTTTAATTATCAATTCACCTTTTTACTGTATTAATAAATAACTTGTATACACTATGTACCTATATATTATAACAAGGAATTAGAACTGTGGCGCCCTCATCAGACTCAAGAGCTTCTCTTCACTGATGAGGACTACATGACTACTAAGTATTTAAAAAAAATGTTTAATCTGATATGTTATATATAAGAACTGTATTTGTACCATAAATTAAATAAATAAAAAGTAATAATAATAATAAAATATATCAAAATGCGATTCGTTAGAATAAAAGAATTTCTGTTGAATTTTTTTATTCACAATTACCAAAACAAATCTAGACCACACACAAATTGTTGATGAAAAGCATTCGGATTTTTTACGCCGAAAGAAAGATGGTTTGCTTTAGTTTTTTTTGTGTCCATCGATAAAAAACGATTGATGGAATAAAATCCAGATCTTTCCAAGGACGTGGACGATCGTGCCTGCAATAAATTTAGAGCGATCAACTATTTACACAGAACAGAGAAAGCCTTTTTTGAGTGATTAAGGAAGCATTAAGTATTTTCGCCCCTAAATCTTTTCACAGTCGATAAACGGTATTTTTTCCTATACTATTCTATAAAAGAAATTAAAAATTGTAAAATAATATTTTTCAGGCATATTCTAGAGTATATGTGTTAAAAAATTCATAAGAATATGATACATACATTAAAAAGAATTTTTAATTTTTTTTTCTCTGAAACTCAATTAATTTAATATTAATATAAATAAAACGCCGAGTATAAAACCAATATTTATTGAACTATCAATATGTTTCGGGCCAATGCTTCCTTCATCTTATCTTACCTGACATCATTTGAATATACAAAAGAGAAAATCATGTAATATTTTTTAGATAATAGTTATTTAAAAAGCACTCGTCAAATTCAAGATCAAGCCGATAGAAAAAGTAAAACTTATTAAAGAAAATGTGCATATCGATTTCTTTCTCATTAAATGCCATTCTTGAAGAATGTACATTAAGAAACTCTGTACATAAGATACGTATATAAGATATCTACGCATGAAATAATATCTTAATATATTTAAAAATAATCTGTAATCTCGCTTCTTTAACATTTTGTCGTATGCTTTCGTTAATTTTGAAACTGACAATGTTCGCATCTACCTCCAATAACACTTCAAATTAATTAAAGTTTTATTCAATTACAGAAGTCACTGAACACGAACTTAATTGGAGAGCTATTCTTTAATTTACAATATTTCGCACTTACAACTCGTCTGTGGTGCAACACTTAATACACGTCTTAGAATATTCGCATCTCTGGGAACGCACCTATTTTCGAACACTCGGTAGGTACTCTCTTAATTATTGTCGTTGATATTTTGCTAGTCTGAATCGCCGCTATTCGCTTGTTAGGTTTCGCTTTATCTGAGGTTTTGCAACACATCACAACAGAAATTGTCTATCTAATTAACTATAAAATATGCGGAGTGATGTCAAATCATCGATCGCGTATAATTTTTTCGTTTCCATAATCTCGTGACAATGGGAGATGAATGAGACACTAAACATTAATTAAAATTTTATGAATTAAATTAATTCTCTGGACACGAATGCTTCTTTAACTCGCTGCACTTTTGTTTATAGCAAAGTCGTTCCGCTCAGTTCTAAACTATTTTACGCTTATTCGGACGTTAGTACCCACTCTGTGCTTGTCTCTGGCAAAACGCATACGGGTTAGCAATTCACCAGTTTCTATGGTCTCTTGTCAAACAACTCTGTACATGAATGTTGGGTCACGATTCATCGAGAATGTTCGACTGGTTTCTTCATATTTCTAGTAATTATGGTTTCTTCTAGAATATTTCGGTCGATTTTTGATTTATAAGAATGTTTGAGAGACCTCGATAATGTATATTAACCATTTTTATGTATTTGAACCAGTTATAACATATTGGTATAAAATACTTTTCACTAGAAATATGCTATCGCTGTAACGAATTGGCACGTGTCGTGGCTGCAGGAGGAATTATTGAAAACGCTGGAATGTAAAAACGGATTTATTGATTACTGAATAATTGATTAACCGATCGTACACTATCTCTTAACAATATTAAATGTAACGCTAATATTGAATTAAACGGTTTCGTAAATTTATCACTCGTAAATAGACACTTTATACTTGCTTTCACCTTATTTACTATTCACTAGAATAATCCATCCAATTTCCGCACTTATTAATTTCGCTTCGGTTTATTTCGCTACGTAAGAACTTTCCAGAATATCGCTGTCGAATTACCGCTCGCTTGGCACCACTGGCCTCTCGCAACTCGCCGCTACCGCTCGCTTGGCCAGCCTGCTGGCCCGCAGCTCAAGACTGCCTTCGCTTCAATTATCGCTGTCAACGCGCACGGAAACAAGTGACGCGTCCTTACTCCCGCGTGCCGTATTTATATTCCCAGACGTTTCCAGTATTTACGAGAACTTCCTCGTGTTTTCTAGATGTTTCTCGATGTTTATCGTAAGCCGTAGATTATTCTAGGCCGTTCTGGAATCTTCGCTAGTATTGTAATCATTTCAAACAACTGTCACTTGACATGAGTGCGTGATTCTTTTTAGCCCCGTTACAGTATATATTATTATGCAAACATATATGTGGAGGGAGTTCTTTTAATAAAAATCGTTTGGCGGAATGTTATTCCCAGCGTCATGTGGGGAAGGTAATGAAAGTATTTACGAGCGAGTGTGAAATTCATTCCTCATAACTCTGACGCGCAGAAACGCTGTTTACTTCGGCGGGCCTTGACAAAATTGTAAAAATTATCTCCGGAATGAGATTCGCGAACCGTAAACATGTCCCGATAATATTTTTACAGTTCAGGAAAAGTTCTTTAACTAACACCTAAGAAAGCCACTTGGGAAACTTGGTATAAACACGCAAAACGTGTAAAAAATACGTCATGCGAATCGTTACCTCTTTTTCGTATCGGAATATAACATATAACGTAATAATAGTATCGGCTATACTCTAATTAGTTTTGAAAATTGTATATAACTGACATATTTTCGTCGCAAATCTATACAGTTTGACCGATCGGACTTAAAATTTGTAAACTTATTCTTTTTAGGTCTCGGCTTCCTTCCTATTCACATACATAGGCAACACTTCCTCCCTATTCTCATACCCTTTCCCTTCCCCCTGACGTATTTTCGTTGCAAATCTGTACCGTTTGACCGATCGGACTCAAAATTTGGAAACTTATTCTTTAGGACTCGACGGATAACATAGGCAACTTTTCTTCTCTATTCTTATACCCATTCCCCTCCCCCTGACATATTTTCGTTGCAAATCTGTACCGTTTGACTGATCGGACTCAAAATTTAGAAACTTATTCTTTAGGACTCGGCAGGTAACATAGGCAACATTTCCTCCCTATTCTCATACCCCTTCCTCTCCCCTTAATATATTTTCGATGCAAATGTGTACCATTTCACCGATCGGACTCAAAATTTGGAAACTTATCCTTAAGGACTCGGCGGGAAATGTATGTGACATTTCCCCCCTATTCTTTTAACCCTTCCCTTCCCTGATATATTTTCTAGGTAAATCTGTACCTTTTGACCGATCGGATTCAAAATTTGGAAAATTATTCTTTAGGACCCGGCAGGTAACATATTCGACATTTCCCCCTATTATTTCAACCCTTTCCCTCCGCTTATATATTTTCGATGTCTTTGTTTACCCTCACAAATTTATTTAAAAACTTAATCATTAAACCGTGCAACGCCGGGTAAGGACAGCTAGTATTATATAAAAATGACACTAAAAATTCTAAAAACGTTAAAAATTATTGTATATTATATTTTGCATCTACGTAATAATCTTCTATTCTTATTTGTATTTGTTTTTTTTAATTTATGTCTAAATATATATTTATTACATTTAAAGCACAAAAAACTGTATCTGTATGAAATGAGTGTATATGTCATAACACAAACTATATGTCTATATGAATATCACCTATGATTCGGTACCTTAAAACACTGGTTAATTTTAAAATGAAATTTATAATAAAAAAATGCTTTAGCGGTCGTTCTATAAATCGAAACAATGACAAATTGATTTATATAGAAATATCGTTTTTCCACAAATTACACGTGTGTATGAAACGGACGCGATTAATTGATGCTATCAATCAAACACAGGCAGACTTTTGTTCAAGTTTTAGTTTGCAGCCGTTCGTTAGGTCAAGTGTGCTCAGCCAATCAATCAAATTGGATGACGTAAAAAAATTCGCAAACGATGCCATAAAAAATACATTGTGTAATCACAACCTCTCAAAATTTTTTTAATGATTTTTATCACAAATTCAGCAAAATTTTTATGGAATATAACTTTGTACTACCCTAAGAATTTTTTTTAAATTCAAGTACACATTCATATTTTTGAAGTTGTAATTTTTCAGAACAAAGTTCTGTGAAGATTTTAAAACCAAATTAATTAATCAATTAGAAAGACATACAGAAAAATCTAATCCACTGCTCTAATATAATATATTGACAAATATGAATGTGTTCTTGAATTTAAAATTGGTTGTATCAAATGTGTCCAAATAAAATGAATTAATTGTTTAATTCTGGCGTCCATCTAGCGGTAGTATTATAAAGTAATTTGAACTACCGTATCAAAAAAGTGGATTTCTCTATGGACAAAAGTGGTTAGTGGTCAAAGGAGGTGACTGGGGTTCGAATCCCGGTAGTAGCCAAAATATTTTTTCGTGGATTAGATTTTTCTGTGTGTCTTTCTAATTGATTAATTAATGTGAGTATTTTTATTTATTTTCGGATAACGTACTCGTATTTGTTTGGTCGATGGTTTACATTTTTTTAAGGGCTAGACCAACAAATTATCTTGCTAGATCTTTGTCTGCAGGTACATACATACATACATTTCAACACATTTTATAAACTAATTAACACACAATTTATAACGTCTTAAAAAGTAAGGCTTATATCAATTAATTTAAAGAATAAAGGAACGGTGACAGAACATAATAATTGGATAGAAAAGTCACATAAGCCATTTGATGCTTATATGAATAACGTAACATTGTCTATTATATATATAAATGATATGTGCAAGATATTAAAAAAATGTAAAGTCAGGCTGTTTGCCGATGATACTTTAATTAATATACATATCTGGAGAAAACTTGAAAGAATTAGTAAGAATGTTAAATGAATAATTAATTAATATATCGAATTGGCTTAAAATGAATAAATTTTAATAAATTGAAAAAAAACAAAAGGTATGTTAATAGGAAATTAAAGGAATATTGATATGATAAAGATAGAGATTGATGAAGAAGAAATAGAAATAGTGGATACAATAAAATATTTGGGGATAATTATAGACTCTAAATTATCATTTAAAAAACACGCTGAATACATAACAAAGAAAATTGCAAAGAAAGTATCTTTCTTAGGAAGAATAAGACCAAAATTAACTAAAGAAACAGCGATAACAATACAATAATCAATAATTGCTCCTCATTTTCAATATCGCCCCACTATTTTGTACCTATGAAATGAAGGAGATATAAGAAAATTACAAATTCAACAGAATAGAGCAATGAGGATAATTCTACAGAGAAATAGATATTCCAAAATTCCAAAAGAGCGCTCTCAAATTGAAACTGGATTAATATAAAACAAGGATTAAAATTAAATACAATGATATTCATTCACAAAATATTAAACGACAAAATGCCAATATATTTTAAAAATAAGATACAATATAACACAGAGATACATAGACATAATACAAGAAATGCAAACAAAATAAGTATTCCAAATAGAAATAGACTCACACACAAAACTGTATTTATTACAAGGGAAGAAATGAGCATAATAGCTTGACAGAAGGTGTGAGGAAGCTGAGCGGAATCGATATGTTCAAACAAGAATGTAAACGGCACAAACAATGGAAAATGTATGAAAAGAAATATTATTTAATAAGCGTACATATATATTATGATCTCACATACTCGTCATCACCAGCTAGTTCAATCGGAGAAGAATGGGACTAACCTTACTCCTCTATTTCAATATCAGGGTCCTTTCGGTGATATGCGCACTGAACTCTCTCTCTCGAGCCGCTTCAGGTGCCTCTCATATTAATAAGTTCAAGTTGCAACAGATTAACAAAGATGGGTTTTTACATAACAAGACATTTTGTGCAATCAACATAAGCATGTATTCAATAAACTACTGACAATTATCTGTGCCATGAAATGGCGACAACAGGTATATTCAAAGATATTCTAAATTCGGTTCATTGAAATCTTATATTCTAATTTAAAATAAATTGCCCTCTCCGCGACATCGTCGCTGACGGCCGCGATATAAGGGAGAAGGCAGCTTAAACTATATTTTTAAGACTCTACAGGCGGTGGCGCCAGCGCAGATGTCGGGGAACGGGAAATCATCAGGTCAGAATTTACATTCAAATTGGATGAAACACAATTAACACGTACAACAACGCATCCACATGATGCTCAACATGTCCTTATGAATAGATCACAGATGCTGCATATTTCTTCCAAACCTCCGTGCTTCACAAAACTTTACGTCGCCGTGGCGCTGAACGGTATGACGGGTACTTGAAATATAGTATGAGATCAGATAATACCAGGTCTTTCGGTGTAAGAACGGAACTGTTCCGACAATGCTTATCTCCTGCATCACGCCAAGATGTACTACATCAGGTCAGGGTGAGACCGGCATCCACTGGGTCCATGGATGCTGACTCCTGCGCTGCCAGGTGGTCCCCTGCCCTTGTGCTGGACCTCGAGCTCTCAGCAGGCCGCATGCTTGACATCCGAAGACGGCTTCACCTTTTGATCCCATCGTAGGAACCCTCTCAACAGGGTGCGTAGTTTTCATATCTCGTGCGGCAGAGTGTCAAAGTCCGAATGACGCCATGTTGTCCCAAATTGACCGATAATGCCGCTAAAAGTTTGCAAATGTACGCGGTTCAGAAAAGCGCGCACAGTACCTACGTGGACTCGAATGATTTTATCAGTAAAATTATGCGCGGTGATTTAAATATTTATTTTCGTTTTACTGTTCCGCGAAGGAGTGTGACGAACATGATTTATTACGTCACAATACCCCCTCCTTTAATTAATTTTTGACGGTCCGCATGACCGGAAAAAATTTAGTCAACAATAACCTCTGTTGGGAACATTCACAATGCCCGAGGAAACTCAAAGACCACGCCACTTGAAGTAACATTTACAATCTTATTAACACAAATAATACCATAACAGAACCACGCAGTGGTTCACAGATGCGTGAGTGTGTGTACGTGCGGAAATTGCGAACTGCAACAAAAAGGATTTAATCAAATTACATTATCATTTCATTGTCCAACATCACCCTTCATATTGACCTTCTTATTAAAATTAACTTAAAGCATGAGAGAAGAACCATATTACACATTTCGCGCTGTGTTCTACCATCCAATCTCACATACCGTACGTTAGTTATAAGGCAATTTATCAAGCGATCTCGCTCACTTGAGTGCATACTACTTGTATGGAAATAAACATAGCAACATCGGTGTATACGAATTTTTCCTTTATTTTTAAATTTAATTTACTTTGTCAGACGGGACAAATAACCGTACTTAAATGACTTAAATATAGATTTCACAATACTTCCCCCATTCTCCACGTTACGTATTTACTTACTTTTTTGTAAGGGAAACACCCCACGACAGAATGAGTAAGCATGTTATTTACTTCTACAATTCATACAGTAAGATTATCATGATCATTTCCACTCAGCCTGCCTTTAATTGTATCTCAAAGACAAATCAATGGAAATAACCTGATAACAATATAGCTTATTCATTTATCTAGAGATTGACATATCATAACAAAATTTACATGGAGATGTATTCACCCAATATAACATTTTAGCAACTGGCAACAATGTACCACAAACTTGATATCTGGTGTCGCTCATGCACCTCGAAGTAGGCATTTTCACCCAAATCGATCCACACAGCCGCCAGCAGAGTGTCAAAGTCCGAATGACGCCATGTTGTTCCGAATTGACCGATAATGTCACTAAAAGTTCGCAAATCTACGCGGTTCAGAAAAGCGCGCACAGTACCTACGTGGACTCGAATGATTTTATCAGTAATATTATGCGCGGTGATTTAAATATTTCTTTTTGTTTTACTGTTCCGCGAAGGAGTGTGACGAACATGATTTATTACGTCACAATATATATATATATATATATATATATATATATAGATTATATATATATTTATATATAATTAGCTAATGATAAAAAACTATGTGTCATTAACTAAATAAAGATATATAAATAAAAATAAATAAAATAATCTTTTTTTTTTCATCCTCCAAATTGAGAGTGAGGGAACTATTTTGTTTGGTACCAGGTATCTTATATTTTAACTTGATATCATCATATTTCAATGCTCTTGATCCAGACATGTTGTTGATTTTAGAATTGAACATAATTCAGTTACACTTCTTGTATTTCTACAGTATGAAACTACTTTATTAAAAGCTTCAAAGAAGTAATTTTCTTCTATCAGCACGAAAAGTAACAATATGTGCACCGGAAAAACGTTTTAGATTGTGCCTCAATTAAAAATCTTGCTGATTTACAATTTTTTAAATAAAGCTGTTTGAAAATTTTGGATTTGCTTTATACTTAGGCAGAGATCCGATGATCGGATGCCATATCTCAATTAAGACTCGACCAAAGAAAAATGGATTATTCTTAATACAGGCCCCCGGATTTACGTAGCGAATTTTGGAAAACAAATTAAATTAATTAATTTAAAAAATGTTTTACGATACAAAAATTATGATAGTATTTTATTATTTTGAACGGTTACTGTGGCCAAATATATATTGCAATTCAAGGAAAATTTCCGGGTTCGTAACCCGGTAAATATTTTTTTCAGGTGCCAGATTTCATTCGATTAAAAAAATTGTAAAACTTTGCTTTAATATTTATTTGATATGTTTAACGTTCACTTTGTAGCTAGGCATAATTATTAATTTCAATAACAAGCTTCGTATAAATCAATGTGGTTTATACAAAGATGTTTTTACTAATTTTATAACATTGTAACTATTTGGCGGGTTTCATGTATAATATTAGGGGAGGATTAAATTAGGAGGATATTAATATTTGGCGTGTGTTCAGTGAGTGTCGCATATGTGGTGTATACGAGATGAGTGCTGCAGAGGTGGAACTGAACAGATCGATACATTACACTCACAGTTGAACGTTGCGTTTTATCATAACAATTTACAGATGGTGTTATATACAAGAATATCACTTGCATATGCTACGGCGGCTGGCGACAGAGTGGTAGTACCTGTGATGACCAGGACCGGGTTAGTCGCATCGAGCCCTGATTGGAGGACACGGGTCAAATGCATACGGCTAGACTCGCACCGCTTCCGACCACCACAACTTCATACTTAAACGCACAGGATACCGTAACAGAATGATATCTTCACGTAATAATATACAACTCTAGGTTAAAAAAATAAATGGCCTTAATTGAGGTAGTAAGACATGGTTATGAAACGACTTACAGACCTCATTGATTGGACAGGGATATTTAATATTTTTAATGTTTAAAGTTTTAACTTTGTACATTATAACAGAGTGTTAATTAAATTAGTATAAACCGCTACCAGATTTCAGATATACCAGTTTCGAGACGTTCCCGTCTCTTCGTCAGGACCAACACTATTACCACAACCATAGTATTTATCACATGCGTGTTAATCTTGTCAAGGACAAGCATGCATTAACTAGCCTACAGAACGATCAGGAATCTACGATGGAGAGAGAATAAGAAGGAGTGGGGTCTAAAGTGGGTGTTACCAAATCTTTTTTGAAAGTTAAATTGCATACAGCCCGTTGTATGCAAAATTGATTTGGTTATTTACTAGAGGTGCTTTATTATTCACCGCTTCCCCAATGTAAAAAAATTCTAAATTATTTAATTTTAAACCTTTATTATTGGTATTTAATATTTTAACCCCTGTTTTTGAGATAAAATTATTAATATTTTTCTATGAGATGGTTTGAAAATTCGGAAAAATTGTTGTTTTAAAGGGCACCTCATTTGAGGTGTCTTAATTTTAATTTTTTTTTATTTAAAATATAATAGAAACCTAAAAGGTTTATGAATAACATTTTTACACGATTCAATATAGGAATATAATAATAATATAATTTATATACAAAGTCATTTTTTTATAGTTGGCCGAGTTTTAGCATTTTTGACACATCTGTTTTGAATTTGTCAGTGGTCAGTTGTTTGGTCTGTTGTAGCGGGTCGTTGTATAGTTTTAATTTGTTGCAATCTCTGTTAAATAAATAATAAATAAATAAATCAATAAATCTCATTCCTCAAATATTGCTCACTCGCCGAAAAAAATGACAAAAGTTCTTCGCAATAGAACTCACTAAGAAGACATTGTACTAACGGTATTTCCAAGCCTTTAGAACAGAAATGCATGCAGGAAAATAGAAGCGTATTGCGCACCCACGTTGGAATTGTACATCGTTTGTAGTTGGAGGAACAAAGGTGAGTTTACACGACACCGCGCTGAGTGCAGGGGTGGACTAATATTGACTCAGCCGCCGGCGGAGGCTTTCACGGGAACGGCATTAAGCTGCACCCCTGCTGGCCACATTTCACCACTTTGCATGCGGAAATTATTTGTAGGGGAAGGCAGTTCCAATCCTGTATTTGAACGACGCTAAATGATTTAAGGCAAAATGAACTTTGTGCTTAAAATGCGAGGAAATTTATCTAGATTTTTTTGTATTTTTTTTCTAATTCTTTTACATCGAATATTATCGGTTAATATATAATGTTATTTTGAATATTTTGAAAATGTTAACATATTTCAAGGACAAAATTACTGGATTTTTGTCCCCAGAAGGATCGTCAATAATCAAGATGTATTATAAATTTTTCACAGAGACAAAGCTATTTGTCTCTGTGAGACATGTTTCCCATGTTTATTTTTGATGAAATCGAACATAAATCAAAATTTAATAAATATTATTATTAAGTTCTGCAGGTTAAGCGTTATTTTAAATGTGACAGTGTAACGTATCTACCCCCTGCCTTGTACACTTAAGCTAAATACCTAACTATAAAGTTTAATAATGTAAGTTTTACGAAAAGCCCAAAGCTTGAGACTTTAAGCTACCGAATTGAGCTTTATTACAGCTTTTGGGACTTTTAAGCACACACTTTATGCTTTAAGCTACTAGATGAAAACTTAAGTTGAACTTAGAACTTCGGAAGTATATTTACATGAAAGCTAATATTTTTATTTTTTTTGTTAAGAATTTATATTTTCAAAATTGGTCAGTCGTGATCTATCTAGTGGCTAGGAAAATTCCCCCTCCGTTCTGTCCGTAGCTATCCAAAATTCTTTTGATACGTGGTGAAATTCGTATTCTTATTAACGCGACTAGACTAATAAAGATCGAATTCTTACCTAACTATGGAAATAACAAACGCACGTAACTAATCCGTACTCGTCTTTCTAGAAACCGCTCTAGAACTCTACAGTTTCGCCTATATGAGAGATAGCCGATATCGTCCACGTCCGGAGTTGGCCTAAAAGCCAATTATATGCGGCGTAGCCTAGGAATAAACGCTAGTAGCAAAACTCCCTTACATTGAACCGCCATAACTATAATACCATCGGGGTTAAAATACTGTAATATAAAACAATACGATCGTTGCCAAGTTAACGGCATACGCTAAAGATTCCGCCCGCATTGATTATCAACATCTCATAATAGCAGCTTAGAACAGTGTCAGCACAACCACATGCGGCACCCATTTATGACAGATTTACAAGATATAATAGCATACGTTATATTCAAAACACAAGTAAGAAACCTACCGATAGCGCGTCTCACGTTGTCCAATCTGCTCAATCTGTTCATAGTACATAGTAGAGGAAGACAAACATATTTATATTCACAACAACTAGGCGCAACAGAGGCTCAGGGCAAGCTTTGTCTGACATTATCACAGCCCGAGATTCTAAGGGAATGGAAGATACGATTTTGTAAGTGAAATTTAAGAAGTGTCTAACCACTTTTGTTCAAACGTGGATTCTAGATGCCCCCCCCCCCTGTAGGGGGGAGGGGGATGCGGCCCCAGAGCATCGCCGCATCCGGTGGTTAACTCCTGTTTAGACATAACCTCCCACACTAAGCTGCAGACCAAGATCAAGCCGAGACTCTATTGCTCCTGCTGGAATCCCCCGAAGTCCTCGCTTCCCGGCGACAAACATATCAGGAAGAAATCCCGCGTCTGCTATTAAGGTTTGTATATTATCCCGCGGGGCAGTCAAATTGACTGGTGTATAATGATGAGGATCCCACGTTGCGGCTACATGAGCCGGATTATTATGATGTTTCCTGCTGATTAAAGGGCTGAATGAACTAACTGGGTGACTGGAAAAGACTCTCCCTTGAGCGCGTCAGTCAGAGCCATGTTAGCATCGCCAAATATAGTTGATGTGTTTGATCCCACGGTGTAGTCTTATTGACTAGAGATATTAAATGATGGTAAAACAGCATGATTATTACAGTTGATTGTGAAGTTCCTGATATGTTTCTCGCTGGCCGGGAAGGGAGAACCCCGAAGGTCTCTGTATACAGCAAGTTAGAAAAGGTGGTGAATGAAGAGAATGATGATGTTAGTAATGCCATCGTGCTCCTGAATGCGGTCCCGATCATAAAGTTGATTGTTAAACTGCTGACAGATCTCGTTCATTAAAGCGGTCCCGAGCATAAGTATTGATTGTCGAACTGCTACCTGCATCTTATAATTTCTCGTTCATGGGGAACGTCCTATCTCGTCCTTGAGTACGGAGTTATTACATTCACATACATTCATAACCAGAGCCCGAGCTCGTCGCACCAAGGGGACTGAAAAGACGTGAGAGGCTCTTCCCCTTAGATGTTAAAGGGGTAACCGCATCAAGACCTTCAGACCATCCTGTAATTCTTGGCTTTAAAACCCAGTCACAACCGGGTAGATACAGTTAAGATGGCCCTACCTAGTCCCTGACCTAAGGTGTCTCCCCAATCTAATCAGACTCCGTAGCCGAGAACGCGCGCTCCGACATTCGACCCTGTCGTGCCACGCGAGTAGATCCAACTTCATCTTTTTCCACAATCGAAATTCAGCCTCCCAAGATCACGGGGCGTGAAAGACGTACGACTCCTCGCCTCCCGACCATGAAGAGACGAACTTCCCCATTAGGTTCTCGTTCATTATCCCATTTATAATCCCCGCGTGCCTAACCTTAAGAGTCTAGCGCCGGTAATAAGATCTCATTATGCTACGTTGGAAGTTAATATTGCACAACCGGGCGAAATACCTATTTTCCGCGAACCTATTCAATTTGTAAAACGCAATAATATGTATGTATATATGTTAGTAAAACGTTTGAAATGCAGAATGCACGTATGATGACCTCGCTTCTATCCTAAAGATAATTAAGATATAATCCCGTCGTTACGTCCCGACATCAGTACTAATTTGTTTCCGCGTCCGTTACCGTCGAACTCTGAACCCACGTAATGAAATGAATAGTGACCATGAGACAATGACAAATTATATAGCACGAACATTCCATTTGATACACATAAGAAAACATCAGGAATAAATAATATCAAAGGTTCTTATCTTAGTTCTGTAGTTGGTCTGCTTCTGAGATGGCATCCTGATCCGAAGTAATATAACTCTGCAAAATTGAGCAATTACCAGCGCCTGTGTAGCCCTTCATTTCCCTTGTATATATATTTTAATATCAGCGCCTGTAAAACTGTATTAGATCCTAGAAACAAGAAAACTATTCCCTCTACGCCGAGCACATACAGAACATAAACCCCTTCAATCTAGTTCATCCACGGTTATGCAAAAAGGCGAAAGAATAGTAATAGTAAAAGGTCCTTAACTGACAGAAGTTGAAGTTCTCTGCAAACTGCCCATATCTTCTAGTGGCGCCTGTGTATTCCAATAAAAACTTTCCAGTCATGTATTTAACATAACGTCCTCCTTGTGTGTATGTGTGCTGCAATATCTGTCATCCAGTTAGTGATTCCCAAAATAGTGTTTTCCTTGTATATATATATATATATTTCAATATCAGCACCTGTAAAACTGTATTAGATCCTAGAAACAAGAAAACTAATCCCTCTACGCTGAGCACATACAGGACATAAACCCCTTAAAACTAGTTCATCTACGCCGTACAATGATATCACATGCAGACATGACCAATATAATTACAGATATGCTTGCGTCCCGCCGACTGGACGCCTGTGTTTTCCAATAACAACTTTCCAGTCATGTATTTAACATAACGTCCTCCTTGTGTGTATGTGTGCTTCAATATCTGCCATCCAGTTAATGGTTCCCAAAATAGTGTTTTCCTTGTATATATATTTCAATATCAGCACCTGTAAACCTGTATTAGATCCTAGAAACAAGAAAACTATTCCCTCTACGCCGAGCACATACAGAACATAAACCCCTTCAATCTAGTTCATCCACGGTTATGCAAAAAGGCGAAAGAATAGTAATAGTAAAAGGTCCTTAACTGACAGAAGCTGAAGTTCTCTGCAAACTGCCCATATCTTCTAGTGGCGCCTGTGTATTCCAATAACAACTTTCCAGTCATGTATTTAACATAACGTCCTCCTTGTGTGTATGTGTGCTGCAATATCTGTCATCCAGTTAGTGATTCCCAAAATAGTGTTTTCCTTGTATATATATATATATTTCAATATCAGCACCTGTAAAACTGTATTAGATCCCAGAAACAAGAAAACTATTCCCTCTACGCCGAGCACATACAGGACATAAACCCCTTAAAACTAGTTCATCTACGCCGTACAATGATATCACATGCAGACATGACCAATATAATTACAAATATGCTTGCGTCCCGCCGACTGGACGCCTGTGTTTTCCAATAACAACTTTCCAGTCATGTATTTAACATAACGTCCTCCTTGTGTGTATGTGTGCTGCAATATCTGTCATCCAGTTAGTGATTCCCAAAATAGTGTTTTCCTTGTATATATATTTCAATATCAGCACCTGTAAACCTGTATAGGATCCTAGAAACAAGAAGACTATTCCCTCTACGCCAAGCACATACAGGACATAAACCCCTTAAAAATAGTTCATCTACGCCGTATAGTGATATCACAAGCAGACATGACCAATATAATTACAAATATGCTTGCGTTCTCCCCCACCTTGGTGGAAATATTCGCATTCGTATTCACCGAATAGTAGGCCTGATATTCGTATTCATGAAGGTAGTATTCGTTGCATCAAGGTTATTATATTTACAAGTATGTTCAAGTTCCCCCACCTTGGTGGAAATATTCGCATTCGTATTCGCCGAATAGTAGGCCTGATATTCGTATTCATGAAAGTAGTATTCGTTGCATCACTCTCAATAATAAAATCATATAGATAAATAATTACGGTAACTCATAAATATACGATATTACTTATATTAAACGAACAAAACAAAACAATCTGTCATATAAGTGAATAACGTGATCACGGAAGACCGAAGGTTAACTACCCCTGAACACACCGCGAACTGCCCACAATAGTGAAAAATGTTCTAGAAAACATTTCAAATATCTAATATTGAATGAATAAAACAATGTCATATGAAAAACTATCACGGTTACGGAAGACCGAAGGTTAACTACCCCTGATCAAACCGCGAACTGCCCACAATAATGGAAAATGTTGTAGAAACATTTCAAATATCTAATATTGAATGAATAAAACAATGTGACTATTATGTTTATTGAATGAATAAAATAAAACATCTTCTCACGTTTCCACCTAATAAATAATAACGAATACAGAAAACAATAAAAGCAAAAGAAGCCCATTATTAGCCCTGGCGTGTGGGACCTAATCTTCCCACTTCGCCCAAGCTGGGTTAACCGATTAAAAGGCGTAGCAATATATCGAAAGGTAATTATAATTACAGGTATGTTTGAGTTCCGCCACCTAGGAAATACGTAGATTTTTGATTTCAATATATTGTGCAATATACACTATGTTTATAAGATCGTCCGTTGACAAGTAGTTATGAACTTCTTATAAAATATTATTCCGCAGCAAATATTCAAAGAAATTATATTAACTAAAATATTTCTAACATCTTGGGATCGCATACGAAATTGATAATATCTAATGCCCTTTGTGAACAAACTCTTCCTCTCTGTAGTCAAATAAGCTGATGTTTATGTTTACTCCGTCTATAAATATGCCGTATCAACGTATAATATAACATAATATATATATTAATGAAGATAAAACAATTTCAATTAGCGTTGCAATGAAGCGAAACAAAGGAATATATAAAAACCAAAGAAGTCCAATTTTAATTATTCGTTACTAAGAGAATATATATATATTGCGCCCCCTATTGCTATTCTCGTTAGCGGAGACTCAAAATGTTTCCTAAATCTTCCATCAGGTGTCAGTAACGTATATTTCTAAAATATATTTGACAATTTCATATATGGGCCGGTTTTATAAGAAAAAATGAACTTAAATTTCCTTTGTAAATCAAGACATAAAGTAATTTTAAATCAAACTTATTACACTCAAATGAAACGCGCCACGTACTGCCGCTTACTATAGACCAATCCTTAGCGAAGGCTCAAACCCTTTCTTGATTCCCGCTAGGTGGCGGTAGAAACATTTCAAATATCTAATATTGAATGAATAAACAATGTCATATGAATAACCATCGCAATTAAGGAATATATACAATTCGATACACGTCTTTATAAGAACTTGATAGGAACAAATCGTGTTTTCAACGATTGCCTAATGATACGCAATACAAACATGTAACGAGTTCAAATAAACCACACATTCATGTTTTAATAAAATAAATATAAAATCCAGATGCATTTTTAAAATATATTGTTTGTAGGAAATTCCTCGCACGATTTGAACCTTTATCACGCCTACAATCGTGATATCAAAACACATAATTAAATTCCGTATTATCCCCAAAATAATACAGATCATATAGAATTCCGTGTATTCAATCGCCAGTATAGATAACAAAGCATTCTTTTGCATAAGAATACATCCGCCCTGAAGAACCTCTCGCACATTCTGAACCTCGCGACATTGAATATGCATAATTATACTGAATTTTAAAACCCACAAACAAACACGAAACACTCTTCGTCAGTAAAGTATTCCATTTTAAAGCCTTTATATCTTTGGTAATATATGAATATCAAATTTAAATGATTTTTCATATGAACAGCGACAGAATTACATATTTCATCAGCGTTATGCAATAATTCCCCGCTGGAATTATCACCGTAGCAACAGTACGATTTCTTGTACATTAAATCCGAAGCGCGTATAGTAATAATTATCCCTAGGCCCAAAATACGTAACAAAACAATCCACAGCATGTATCAATAATTGTTACGATCCAGAAAGTTCTAAATTGAATACACGAAAAAGGCAATAGAAATAAATAATATTGAAAATGCTTAGCTGTATCTTCGAGTGTTGCTGCCTCTGCGACTCTCTGATGGTATTTCCGTCCTCTCTCCACAAGAGCCTCCGGCCAACGTTGATGCTGAAGAAAGAAGGGCGATCCTCGAATTTGTATGGCTTATATAGTCTATATTTCTCGCCATTTTTGACTCCAACCAACGTGTAAAAAGCAAAGTCTAACTCAGAAAGCCGCTGATTCGTCGAATTCGTTCCGCGAATCCACGTTCTTGATAGGCTAGATTCGGTGCTCACGGCCCGCGTCTGTGATTGGACAATCTCGTTAAACAAAATAACATAAAGCCTGCTTTACACGCCCGCGTGCAGAGATAATAAAGCTCGTCCGCACCTACCTATCCGGCAAAATATTTAATTATAGAGTATTTAACGGTTTGTGAAGCTTCTCTTTATTATAAACTTTAGCAGATAGATATTTTCGTATAATTTTTCAGCAATGTCTATTTGAATAGGCCAATATCGTTACAGCTTCCCCCTGGGGCGGCGCGGTACGATCGCATGAGCAGGAACGCGTCGCCACAAACATAGGTAGCTATTGTAAGACGTATTAGCTAAATTGACTGAGTCCTACGCGCAGGCATGTTAGAAAGTTAATAAGAAACCAAAGATCCGTATCTACATCATTTAAACAGCAAGTAAGGCTCAAATACCCACAATTAATCGAAAGTAGCTAGAACGTCTCATACGATCGCGCCCGTTATTCAACTAGATCTTGAAATCTTCAACATTGTATAAGCAATCCTGCTTATAGCTATGCTTCCCCCGTTCTGAAAGAATTTGATTTCATGTTAGAATTTCACTCCCACGCAAGCGTTCATCAACAAGGTACACCATTGTACACCCTTCCCCCATCTAAATTCGGTCCGTTCTATCCACACTTTCTCTCTCAAAACGCGTTCGCCGCAAATTATTAAAATAGCACCCCTTAAGACAATAATCTACTCCCCATAATAAAGAAGTAGTTTAGCAATCCCGACGATCCCAAACGCACGTGTTCGCGCAGTGATGAAGACGCCTTGTTCCCAACTACAACTGTTTTTTTTTTTTTTCTAAAGTGCTCGGTTAACATAAATATGAGAAATCGAAAGAAAAGGTGACTGCATCTATTTTATTCAACTGATTGGGAAGATCCGAATTCCCATTATCAATCGAACGTCCCATCGTTGTGCCTGTCAATCACTCGACCCCATTCCGCTTTCAACAGATCAAAAGAGACACCACTTCCCCCGCTCCGTCACTCCCCGTTCCCCTTTATAGATGGTACATCCCTAGTGCTCACCAGCTCGTTACATTGTAGCACTCCCCCCGGCGTATACTTCCCCTAACACCTTCTGACTAGCACCAATACCCGAATATACACGACGACAAGGACACTATACAAACAAATTCGAACGCGAACCGCGATAAGTTTTTAAAATTCCAGAATTGTGTTAAACTATGATTTTGATGTTCATCTTATTCGTGTGAGCCAAACAACCGGATTCCTAGTATATAGAACCACACATTGATCTCAATATCCCCCTGTACACGGGTACTTAAAATGATGATGATGCTTCGCTATTACCCCCTTCCCCAAAGCTATATGTGGCACGCATCCAAAATCTTCCAAAGATTAGTTTGTAAAATCGTATCCCCCTATAATAACTGCAGATCGCGTATCAACAAAAGGTATATTCCTATTATGATTGTTCTCAACTAACTACACGACTAACTCTCAAAGGAGATAACTAAAGACGATGCACATCCATTAAAGAAGCGCGCCACGTACCTAATTGTTGAAAAAAAATAATCGACAATTTGAATCTACATTACACTATTGTTCCCATAGTGAACACGCACCCGCATCTCCCCTCTCTGTTGATAAAATACCAAAACTGCTGGCACTACACTTGTACGAACCTAACACCCTTCCCCCTGTCTATAAGACTCTATTCTCATGTCCAACCAACCGACCATCCACTATCCGCCAGAAAATATGTAAGTCCAAAGCTAGCTCACATAACCGTCCTGCAGATATAACGCTTCGCCTTTCACCACGTCGACAGGATTATCCGAATTCCGACTATTTGCAAAATAATTCAATGTACTTGACCCGATACATAAGCGTTGAAGAAGCGGTTCTTATATCAAGTACATCGCGATATTATCAACCTCAATAGACATATATATCATAACCTTACTCCAGGTCTAAACCTTTTACAGCCCTCTCTAAACGTCCTGCTTATAATTCTTATGTAGTCACTAATCTAGGAATTGTAAAAGACGCTTAATGATACCGTTTCGAAAGCATGGGCTAATGTTACTACTCCCTAAAGAAACAAAGATTTTTCGCGAGGCAAAAGAAAACGAAGAAGGGTGACAAATACATACATACAAACACACGCGCATGTACATGTGCACATGCATACATGCGGTTACAACTTCACAACATGCATGCATCGAATATAAGTCCGTAATATACATCATGAAATAGCCAAGATTGTAAGTTGTAGACCGTAAATCGTAAATCGTAAATCGTAAATCGTAAATCGTAAGTCGTAAATCGTAAATCGTAATTCGTAAATTTTAAATTGAAGTTCAGCTGAAGTCGAGCCGAAGTTGAAGTTGAAACTAAAAATGATCAAACATGCCAAAGATAGGTATAACGAAGGAGAATGAAGTGATTCAAATCATAACCGCCTGTAAAACTAGAGGCGACGAAGGAGCCGGAACCGATCTCTCTATACCGTGTCAAACATTATTTGGAACTAGTTCTAAACCGGAAAGGAATCCAACTTTCGAAATGTAACATGTCCAAAAAAAGATTTTATCTGTCCCGAACTACAACCGCGCGCATATAATATAAAAATCCCTGAAGTGAAACTCGCACAGATGTCACTACTATCCCGTCAGAAGATTTTTCAAAGTACCTAAAATTATAGAAAACTTCTTTTTTCTTCAAGGCATACAAGATGTTCTAGAATTATCAACCTTCACGTTATATACTTTCAATATTTAAAAGGAAATATTTCCTAACACACCGCTTCTTTAAGAGATTGCTTAATTACCCATGGTAGCTATCACTTATATCTATAAAATGTATATGGCGCGTGTATACTCAATATCATCAATATCAAGGTCAAATGCCTATCGCCGCTACTATTAAGAACCAGTTTATTATATACTCGGCCGAGCGCGATTCCAACTGGACCGCGTAAGCCATTACCGCTTGGCCACTACAAGACTTTAAATAGATATTTTAACTCTCTTGTTTTTGAATTAATACGTGATTTATATAGACCGTGCGAACACTAAATGATTTTTGATAGAGCGCGCGTAAAGACATGCTTAAGCGTGGAAAGAAAAATGCCATTATAATTAAAACTATGCCTAAACTAAACTAAGCCTTTATATCTTTGGTAATATATGAATATCAAATTTAAATGATTTTTCATATGAACAGCGACAGAATTACATATTTCATCAGCGTTATGCAATAATTCCCCCGCTGGAATTATCACCTTAGCAACAGTACGATTTCTTGTACATTAAATCCGAAGCGCGTATAGTAATAATTATCCCTAGGCCCAAAATACGTAACAAAACAATCCACAACATGTATCAATAATTGTTACGATCCAGAAAGTTCTAAATTGAATACACGAAAAAGGCAATAGAAATAAATAATATTGAAAATGCTTAGCTGTTCACTGTTCCAATTCTCTTTGAATTATTCTCAACCTCTGGCTTTTTCCTCGATCCAGCCAAATTATCTTCCTTACTCACTCTCCTCGACAAAGCCTCCGCCGACCTTCAAGCTGAAAACTCAAGTGCCGCTTTCTAATTTGTAACGCCTAAAAATAGTCCCTATCTCGCGCCATCTTTGATTCCAACTAGCGTGTAAAAGTCAAAGTCTAACTCTAAGGACGCGTTTCATTGGCCAGATTCGTTACGCGGACAACCGCTTCTGATAGGCTCGCTTCGCCAAACTAAAATAACATAAAGCCTGCTTTACACGCCCGCGTGCAGAAATAATAAAGCTCGTCCGCACCTACTTATCCGGCAGATAGATATTTTCGTATAATTTTTCAGCAATGTCTATTTGAAAAGGCCAATATCGTTACAAGATGATCTTTGGAAAAAAAATTGAAAATATCAGCTATCATACAAATTATGAAATCGGGATGAGATCAATCATAAGAAACTATAGGAAGTGATGTACAGACATTCGAAATGATTATTATTGGGGATACTTCGGAAAGTAAATGTTTTGAAATTGGATGACATACATTTTTTTCTGTTTATCATTTTGATTGATAAATATTTAATGTTTTTATATTATTTCACTTAAATTGAGTGCACGGCCCTGAAAATAACACAAAGGTTCTCTTTTGTATTACAGAGTTCATTCCTACCAAAAAATTTCTTAACCGCGATTCTAAATATAATTTTCTTACCCTTACAATCAGAAAACATTACTCCCTTATTTCAGGCTTGCGTTAAAATGTTCCCGAATGTTTATGGCGAAGACCCTTTGAGGGAGGCTTTTGGGGTGAAATTTATTGAAGGATCATCTGACGAATTGTTTCTGAACACGAAATACTTCGGGATGAAACTTCGCTAACTGCAAACCAATTGTACAAATCCCAAAACATTCCCAGATAACGTTTACAGATCTTCGTATTAATTTAAATTCAATTTCGCGAAAATCATGGTATTCAGCCACGCCTGAAGGGTGAACATCTATTGCTTTTCAATTAAACGTATAAGTTTTAATTTATTCGGGAAAATCTATACCTGTAAAACTCAATGCCTGTCTGTCTGTCTGTCTGCTCTCTATACAAATCTATACCGTTTATCCGATTCGATTTACACTTTGCATACTTATGCTTTAGGATCAAAATTTGGAAACTTATTTTAAGGACTTGGCGGGTAACATATTATGCGACATTTACCCCTTCCCTTCCGCTGATATATTTTCGATGCAATCCTGTGCCGTTTGACCAATTGAACTTAAAATTTGTAAACTTATTCTTAAGGACTCAGCGGGTAACATATGCGACATTTCCCCCTATTATTTTACCCCTACCCCTCCCCCTGTTATAAGAGACTGAGAAGAAACATGTTGGTTTAGAGAATTTTGGGAATATCAAGGCTTTAGGACTGCTAATGATATTGTGAGTGAGAATTTCTCAAAATTCGCAAACAATTTTTTAGACAGGACATTATGTCATGTCAAAATGCATCATACCAATATTCTCACTTTTGTCAAACTAAACTTATTGCTTGTGCTACTAAAATGATTATATTACTAATTATCCGGAATGAAAGCGTTCATAATTCGATAATTAACTATATGAAAAGTAGATTGAATGCAGTGGAGATGATATCCCTCAGAAGTATGTGTGGCAAATCAATTTATGATAGAGTAATGAATGCAGATATAAGGAATGAATGTAAAGCTGATCTTAGCATAATCAATAGAATTAAAAAAGGGTCCTTCAGGTGGTTTGGGCATGTTGAGCGAATGAATGAGGAAAGAATGGTAAGAAAGATATATAATGCAAGCGTTGATGGCGCCAGAAAGAGAAGGCGACCGCGGAAGACGTGGCATGACCAGATTAACCAGATACTGGAAGATGGTCCCGTTAAAAGCCTCAACAATCGGCGAGCTTGCATGCGAAGATGTATGAATGTGGATGAGGCGAGAGTTGTATGTCAGGACAGAAGAGTGTGGCGCTCTATCCTCTCTGCCTACCCCCACGAGAAAACGGCGTGATGGTAAGTAGGTTAGTAAGTAACTATATGACGGTCGCAAAGTATGATACGGAAGAACGCGGCCATTCCAGATAGACAAGTTTTCTCGGGAAGACGTGCGGTCGCAGAATAAGCCTTTCGTTGTGTATTGTTGTATTCTACGAGAATAAATCTACGGGAAAGTGTAAATTGATGCCAGTGACATATCACCACATACTAATACCACACACACAGAGGAATTAACACCTCACACTACCATGTCTATTTATAAAATTGTCGCTGTCAATTATTTGGCGGTACATCGCATCCAAGTCTAAAGCCGAAACCCATAAATATTCTTGGGATGTTATAAATATAACATAACATATACATTTTTCCGCTTACCATCCAGTCTTTAAATTACTTCTCAATATTTCGATATAAATAGTCAAATTCATTGGAATATTTTTCCGCTGAAAGCCTGGAAATACCCAAGACCATTCTGTAGCCCCGTGAGCGCGGATTACAGCTTGTGTATTTAAAAAGCTAATCCTTGAAAACTGTGGTTTGAAACCAGGCTATTTCATTCTCGCTTATTTCATTTTACTTTATACCTTTTTCAAAAAGAATTTACTGCTGACTTAAGAAAATAAAACCATTTTTTTTTTTACTTTTTACTCCCTTTCTTTTAACTCCTAGCGTCTGCTTGCTTGCTTGTCTGACGAAAAAACTTTTGATCGATTTTTAACCCTTTTCCCGTAATTAAATTGAGCTGATACTTTGCAAGCAGACTTGTGGCAACGATAAAAATGATCTTAAAAATTTTCGTTTTAAAAAAATTAATAATTATGGAATAATTTAGGATTTTTAGAAATTTTTATTTTTTTTTCAAATTGGAATCATTCTTTATGAGTAATTAGCCCGACGCGGATGTAGCCACGAAACCTGATTCAAAGCAAAAGCGAGTATTGTAAAAACTTGGTTTTTAGGTGTTAGTTTTTTACATAAATATAATGCTGTATGTATATGGAAATCAACGAATACTTTTTAAACTTTTTTTTTGTGTGACTGATGTATGATCTATGTGTGGTAATAATTGATATACACATGGTGAAACAGAGCTCTTCCACAATACTTTACAGGTGGATTCCTGCCTTGATTATGAGTCAAAATTTTTCAAGCAACATTGTCCTTATAATATCAATAGTTATGAAGTTGTTTAACATCAAATATGCATTTTTTCAATATTTCTGACATATTTTTTGCAAAACGTTGAACTATCATTATAACGTTTGTACATAATAATTATAATACATTTGGATGTTTTAGTAATAGACCGAGATCAGCTAGAAAAAAAATTGATACCTAAATGTAATACTAGCACAGCCCAACACCATTTCACCTATCAAGGAGTATCATTATTTAATGCTCATCCCAATAAAATGAAGATAGAAAAAAATTATGGAAATTTCAAAACTAATTTGAAAATTTTTCTATAAAAATCAATCACAATAACGCAATGAAAAAAAATATTATCAAAAAAATCAAAATACATTTATATTTATACTTTTTATAATCTTCTGATCCTGATGATGGACCCTGCAATGGGATCCGAAACATCGGCCTGAGAGGTCACATATACACGGCAGAATATCCCAGAGCTATACACATAAGTTTCCGAATGGCCGTGAAAACCTCAGGACAATCAGGATACTTTTTATATTTATGCTTTTAAATGTCATTACAATACCTTATTAATTTTTATAACTTAATCTTATCAATATCTTACTTACTTAATCTAATGACTTACATTTTTGACTACTTTTCATGTTTATATCTTACTTATTTAACCCTAGAAAGCTAACGTTCGGGCGTACCCCTTTAAAGCTAACCATCCGTCGAAACGACGGGTACTTGAAAAAGTACTTTTTTTGTATATGTGATATTTTACATTAGCGTTAATTTAAAGATTTTTAAATAATAATACGTCTTATAAATTAAACTTTAACTATTTATTTAAGAAATACAGTAAATTTTCTAAAACTTATGATAAAAAAGATCTACATTTTTTCATAAACTTTAGCATGCAAAATCAACTAGAAAAAACAATATAACGTTCTATGATTTGGCATTTTATGGCACATAAAATTATATCAAAAATTATTTATTATATAAAAGTTATTTATATTTTGCGCATGTGGTACAAAAATCAATCTTATGTTCATCACATATCGCTACCTCTTACATTTGGCACAAATAATTTTAGTCATACGCTTTTCATAGTGGTGGCACTTCTCGCATGTTTTTCTTTTATGATCTTCTTGTTTCGAAGAAGTTGATAGCTCTTCTTCATTTTCCGATCCTTGAAAAAGAGCTTAGCTTGTTGATTACTGGTCTTGACTTATGGATAGTTGCGCTGAAAGAACGCTCTTTATTTTATCCTTCACTTTTGCGTAGGCATTGTTGTTTTTACCAATCTTTCGTTTATTCAAGACTCCACAAGTCGAAAATGTAGTGTTTTCATAAATTATTTGCGTGGAAGTCATTTTTAACCCGGTGGTAGACTAAAAAAATCGATTTTTACCTCGAATATTCCCATGGGGCAGTTGAATGATGCTGATCTGTGAGGAATCTGGAAGAGTACTGGAGTTTCTTGAAAGTTGAAAGAAAGAAACTTGAACTTATTCCACAGTTGGGAATAAGTCTCAAGGTGTACTCATTTGTCTTTCTTCGGAATTAGATGGCTCATAATTTTCGTCACTTTGGACATCGTCTTCCAGTACAAAGTTTTCCATCTCACTGGTGAACGCATCATCTTGGTCCTCGAAACTATACTATTGGTTTACTAATTTTGATATTGCATCATTATTTAAAGAAGATATAGTGGAAATCTATAATAAACGCAACTTATGTGAAAAATGTACACGCACACTCAAAAAAAAACTAACGGTAAGGCTAACCATCCGTCGAAACGACGGGCAAATATCAATTATCTCGAAAACTATAACACTTGTCTACCTGATGCGTGTGCCACTGCAGCGACCTCACTGGCGACCGAGTTGGCTAGCTAAGACAAAACATTCGGATTCATCGTTTAACAGAGACCGCTATTTTTCTTAACGATACCCGTCGATTCGACGGAGGTTAGCTTTCTAGGGTTAATCTAATGTCTTAATTTTTATAACTTAATCTAATGTTTCCTTGTCTTCTTACTTATTCTAATATCTTACATTTTTGTCTTATTGTCTTTTTTATATCTCATGTGTAATTAACACCATTATGGACATTTTGAATACTTTTTCTTTTTAAATAATAGAAATACTGTCAAGAGCCAATGTGAGAACGTGATTTCTTTGAAATACGTAAAAAAAGTATCTGGAAAAAAATAGCCTCGTGTGTGATACCATTTTGGGAAATGTTCGGGTTTGTCACGTGCCCGCAAGACCACGTGTCACCGGAGGGTTCACGCAGCCCACGTGTGGGCCGCACTTATTGCCCCATGTACTGTTTTGTCGGCACCTACCCCACGTGAAACTATTTTGCGTTTCTAAAATATTTTTTTCTATTTTACTTCCAACTGATGTCTTTGTCGTGTACCTTAGCATTAGTTACTAATAGGTATTGTACCTTTAACGTAACTATTTTTTTTAATATATAGGTATGCTCTTTGTATAGCAAAATAAATACTTTGTACCGTATAATAAAATAAATTGTAAAATATTATGATGCGATAAAAATGAGAAAATGTGAAAAACTTTTCTTTACTGAAATTAAAATATTTGGCGTTGGATATTCCGATAAGATTTTTTCAAATAGTGAATTTTTATGTCAATATTTTTACATGATATATTTATGGTTTTCGTGTTTAATTTGTAGAACTCCATATTTATTTTAGCGAAATTTAAGATAAATTAAATTTTAATAATTATTATTACTGAAATTTAAAATAAATTAAATTTTAATAAATATTATTATTATGTTCTGCAGGTTAACTATTTTTAAGTGTTACAGCTGTTTGGGCTTGCAAGGCCATTATCAAACAGTTTGATAATGCAGTACTTAATAATAATATTTAATTAAATTAAATTTATTTTAAATTTCGCTTAAGAAAATGTACGTGAGATATAATGATTACAAATTTTATATAAATATGTTCATTTTGTGAAATTCATTCCAAGATCTTTGTCTTTTTAAGTAAATTGATTTTACAATATTTTTCATGAAAAATTAACCAACGTTTTCAAGTAACATACTATGCAGTGCTAATGTAAGTTGAATGTGTTATGTAGATTCGTTTATGTGATGTGTATGCACAAAGTCTTTTATGAGCAGTATGCAATTTTAAAAACCATTTAGGAGTACTCTAGCATAACTTGCAGTAGCTTCAAATGTCTTAGTTAGAAATTTTAAATAGGGTGACCAGCAAAGCATTATTCATTTAACTAGGGATATTAATTGCTATTTTTTATAAGTTTTTATAAGCCGTTTATATCACAGATTAGTACCAAAATACATTGCTAAATGTTCCTCGATAATTTTTTTAATGTTAATGACTTAGTTATGTGCATTTGAAATCTTTATTGACTAATTCTTATTCCTTTAAAAACATAATATACCGGTTTATTAAGAGATAGCTGCAACCCGTCATAAATGACGGAACATTAGTTCGCGTCTTTGCTAAGCCCAAGTGTACATTTATAGTATCTTTTTGACGGTCCACGGAGAGGCGGCCGTAGCAACTTGCCTGAAGCGGTTCGGCTGGTTTGGTTTTGGTGGCCCGGAGTTCGAGTCCCATCTTTTTAATTTGTTTTTTTAGCCGTGAATTCAAACGAAATTACGGACGTTTCACGAAGTTGCGGACGGACAGACAAACAGACTGACGGATAGGCGCACAGACAACGAAATTATTATGTTCAGAATATTTTGAGTTTGATAAATTTTTCAGAACACAGTACTGGATTTTGTCCCAGGGACATCACTAATCTAGATATATTATAGATGTCTTATAGAGACGAAATTATATTTTATATGAGAAAGTAGGTATGGAAGTCTTTGGGTGTTCGTAGGGCTTACGACCTATCATAAGGCTGGCTTAAGTGAACACTTAACCCAATGCAACGTTCATAGATGTGATATTCTGTCATGGGTGGAAATGCACCCATGACAGAATACCACATCTATCAAATTTTTGGAATTTGTGTCTTTGTCAGTATGCACCCATAAAAATTTAAAAATTTAAAGAAATAATACAAATGTTGGATGGAGGCGTGGTCTCATTTTTGTTCTTTGTGTATACTTGACCCAATTCCATTTTTCAATGTGTAGTGGAAAAAAACAATTGCATCATGTATTCGTGTATGTGGGTCAAGCAGTTTTTTTTGTTAAGGTAATATTGCTGAGTTAGTAATATTACCCTGGTGTCCAGGAAGTCGCTGTATGCATGCAGTGTGAACATATGTTGAATTTCAGCAAATCGAAAATGATAGTGTTCGAGAGAGAAGAGAAGATGACTAAGTATGATGTAATTGTTAACAATGAATGCGTAGAACAAGTGAATGAGTTTGTGTATTTGGGAAGTATGCTTAGTAGAGACGTCAAGGCTGAGAACGATATCGAAACGAGAGTGACTGGAGGTAATAAAATAAATGGTGCTCTGAATACTATTATGGCCAATAAGAACCTGTTAAAAGAAGCAAGACTAGCAGTACATAATAGCGTTTTAGTGTCAACTCTGATGTAGGGAAGTAAATCCTGGAATTGGAAAAAATGAATGAAAGTAGACTGAATGCGGTGGAAACGTGGTCACTTAAGCGCTTGTGTGGAAAATATTAGGTCGATAGAGTGAGAAATGAACAAATAAGAAGTAAATTTAATGCTGGCTGTAGTGTGGTAGACAGAATAAATAAAGGAGTGCTGAAATGGTTTGGTAATGTAGAACGTATGAGCAAGGAAAGGCAATGGGAATAAATCGCGTCCGCGAAAGACCTAACGTGATCAAATTCTACATATATTGGATTTTGGCTCTGTTAAAAGACTCAACAACCGTAGAGGTTGTTGAGGCTTTATGATTGCTCCGCTTACATGAGGAGATGTATGAATGTAGCCGAAGCAAAAGTGGTGTGTCAAGATAGAATAATATGGCGTTCTTTCCTCTCTGCTTTTCCCTTCGTGATGGTTAGTTAGTAAGTTAGTAAAACAAGTAGGTTAACAGACTGTAGATGTAGATGTGCATTACTGCAATCACATTTAATACCACGTCTGTAACCTTGTGCAATCGCGTAAGATGGCTTATATAAAACGAGCTTACACAATAGACATGTTGTAGTCTTTTAAACATATATATTTATATATATTTCTATGTAGTTTCTATCCCGAGGATAATATGGGATAGCCTTCCCATTGATTATTTAGAGTACTGGGAGTTCAGCGCACCAACGAACATCGAGCTGCTCTTAGAACCCCCAGCATCCCTAGTGTGGTTCCCTGGCGATATATTGTAAAAATCAGGCAGTAGGTGCTGCTTTGTGTTTTATGTTCCCTTCCTGGCTTAGTCGCAGCTGCGAAACTTTTTTCGCGGTAACCTGTTTGGTTTCCCGTTCTTCATAAATCTCCATTTGCAGCTTTCTCGGCGCGGCGCGGTGTCGAAAGTTTTAAGCGAGAAATTAAAAACGATATATTTTCATCCGTTGCGAGCTGTAGCTCTGACACAATAATGTTATTTATGATCCAATATAACAAACTACCCCGCCTTGATTTTTTTTCACCCAATTTTCCGCTTGCGAAATCCAAGGTGAAAATTTTAACACGAAAACATGACGTATTTTTTAATAATAAATTATATTTTTGTATACATAAATTTGTTTAAAATCTTTGTTAGGTTAAGCTAAATTCAATTCACGGCGATTTAGTGCCAATCACCTCAAATTTGACGTAAAAAACTATGCAAATCTGCTTTTGATTTCTTTGAGTCTTTGATTTAAAATCAATACCGATAGTTTTAATTTTAAACTTTAAACTGAAATATTTCAAAAAGTCTAAATATTTTCAAAAAGATTTAAAAGTCAATGTTTTTATTTTACTTATTAACAATTTTGAAAGCATTCTAATTTTGAAAACGGAAAAAGATCGGATATTGGATAGGAAGTAACGAACGGACGGTCAAAAATGACGGAACATTGGTTCGCGTCTTTGCTAAGCCCTAGTATATAATTATTGCATATTTTTGGCGATCTATGGAAAGGCGGCCGTAGCAACATGGCGTTAATCGGCCGGTTTGGGTTTGATGGCCCTGGCTTCAAGCCCCATCTTCGACCGTTTCTTTAGTCATGGATTCTAACGAAATTACGGACGTTACAGGTTACAGGGACGTATGGATAGAAAACGAAATTATTATGTTCGATTGGATAGGAGTTATTGCGATGAATCAAAATTTGTGTAGAAAAAAATTTACGGTACGATTTGAATATATTTTGAAATCAATTTAGAATAGTTGAATGTTAAGATTGAAATATTAAGGCCTTAATCAATTGGGCTGGGAGTTCAAATATGATTTATGTTCGTAAATCCGGCATTATGAGTCGGTTCATATTCTCAACACCATTTCAATAGAGTCTCACGAAGGGGAGATTAATGCCACCCTTCATCAGATCGAAATCTACTTCTCAGAGATGGTGTATGGATGCTGGACACGCAATGCTCATTGTGTGTTGCAAGAAATAAATTGGTGATTTGAAATTATATTGTGCTACCAATACGAGTGACGGCGTCGCACGTATGATGTTGTACAATTTATATTTAATATAAATCAGAATAAATCAAATTAATTAATCAATTAGAAAGACAAACAGAAAAATCTAATTCACGAAAAAATATTCGGTAACTACTGGGATTCGAACCCAGGTCACCTCCTTTCCGGGGCCGGTGCTCTGACCACTAAGATATAGTAACCCTCTATGTTTCCGTGAATATATCGACCTTATATAATTAATCAATTAATAAAAATAAGAACTACATATAAGATCGATATATTCACGGAACATAGAGGGTTGCTATAGCTTAGTGGTCAGAGCACCGGCCCCGGAAAGGAGGTGACCTGGGTTCGAATCCTAGTAGTAACCTCATATTGTTTCGTGAATTAGATTTTTCTGTATGTCTTTCTAATTGATTAATTAATTTGATTTAAAAATTTCACAGAACTTTGTTCTGAAAAATTACAACTTCACAAATATGAATGTGTTCTTGAATGTATATAAATCAGAATACTT
>JADDOH010005539.1:0-76805 GCA_016648135.1 Agrypnia vestita
AAGAGGAGGATAGAGTGCAGAGTGGGAGTGTGGAATATTAGGGGAGGAATGGATAGGAAGATGAATGAACTGTGTGATAGTATGAATGACAAAAACCTAGACATTTTATGTATAAGCGAAAGTATGAAGAAAGGCTGTGGAGAGTTAGAGCACAACGACATGATGGTGCTTTGGTCCGGAGTGCCGGAGGCGGACCGAGCGTGCCAGGGTGTTGCAGCGCTGCTCTCGAGAAGGATGGTGGACTGTATGAGAGAATATGAATTTGTCAGTGCCAGACTAATGTGGATCCGGTTCAAAATTGGAGTCACGGGGGTGTTTCTAGTTATAGGCTATGCCCCGGTTAATTCTGAAAAGGACGAAGTGAAAAATGAATTTTGGACGAATGTTAGGGATGTAATGAACGTGAAACGAAGCAATGAAAGAATTATCTTCGCAGGTGATCTGAATGGCTGGGTGGGAACACGAAGAGATGGCTTCGAGACTGCCCTTGGTGTGTATGGTGACAAGAGGATGAATGAGAATGGTAAAAGTTTGCTTGAGGTATGCTTGGAATGGAATCTTTTTGTTTCAAATACCTTTTTTGATCACAAAAGAACCCATCAATACACATGGGAGAGAGGGAATGAAAGATCGATAATTGATTTTGTTGTGGTTGATTCTAGACTAAGGGCCGCTACGGTTGATACTCGGGTATTTCGGGGTGCCGAGATGGAAACTGACCATTTTCTTGTAGTCTCAAGAATAAACTTGTTTCAAGGCTGGCGGTCCAGGAAAAGAACTGTACCGGCTCCGTCTAGAATCAAAAAAGAGAATCTACAAAAGGACGATTTAAGGGAGAAATTTGAAAGGAAAATTTTTGAAAGGCTGAGTGTAAGGAGGGTGAGTGATCTTAGGATAGATGATGCATGGGATTACTTAAAAAATACCCTTTGCGAGTCAGCGAAGGAAGTCTGTGGAACAGCTAAGCAGGGAAGGAAGAAAGGGGATGCATGGTGGGATGATGACATAAAGGAATTAGTGAAAGAAAAAAGAAAAGCGTGGCTCCATCTTCTGACAGTGAGTGGAGATGAATACGCGGGGGCAAAAGATGTATACAATGCGTGTAAGAAAATAGTGAAAGCAGGTGTGAAAGAAAGGAAAGAGCGGCTGAAAAAAGAGGAAGGTTTGAAAATGTCTAAGAATTTTGGGGAAAACATCAAATTTTTCTGGAAGGAGGTGAAAAAATCTCGATGTGGGACGGAAAGCAATAGTATGAAAGCTATTAAGTCAGCGAATGGAGAAATGTTAATGGATGAAGATAGAATAAAAGATAGATGGATGAACTATTTCCAGGAAACGTATGAGAGTGAGGAGGCTGTAATAGAGGAATCCGTCGATATTCTCACGGAGAGAAGTATGAATGACGAAAATGAAGTCAGCGAAATAAGTGTGGAAGAAATAAAGTGTGCAATAAAGCATATGAAGAATGGTAAGGCTGTGGGGTATGATAACGTTGCTGCCAAATATATCAAGGCTGGTGGCCCATCAGTGATTTCGTGGCTTCATACTCTATTTAATAAATGTTTGAAGGAGAGCCACACCCCTTTGGATTGGAGGAGAGCAGTTATCATGCCTCTCTACAAAGGTAAAGGGTCGAGATTGGAATGCGGGAACTACAGGGCAATCAGCCTTTTAAGCTCGGTCGGCAAACTTTATGGAAGAATTTTGATAGAAAGAGTAAGGTCGATGACGAAAGAAAAGGTATGGGACGTGCAAGGAGCCTTTGTGGGTGGAAGAGGATGCATGGATCAGATATTCTCTCTACGAGTGTTGACGGAGAAGTTTTTAGCGAAAAACCAAAAACTTTTCTGTGCATTTGTAGATCTGCAAAAAGCTTATGATAGGGTTATTAGAGGAAGGTTATGGAAGGTACTCTCTGATTACAAGGTGAACAGTAAACTTATAGACGCAGTTGCATCCCTTTACGAGGTGAGTACTGCGTGTGTAAGAATCAATGGATCTTTCACACCGTGGTTTGATATAACAAAAGGTGTCAAACAGGGTTGTGTAATGTCTCCATGGCTGTTCAACTTGTATATGGATAATTGTGTGAAAGAACTGGACTGTATGAATATAGGAGCGAAAATGAGTGATTTGATTGTATGCTGTTTACTGTACGCGGATGATGCGGTATTAATGGCAAATAGCGAACAAGACCTACAAAGTCTAGATAGCAGGATGTATGATGTATGCAAGGAAAGTGACCTTATTATGAATGTAAAGAAGTCAAAAGTAATGGTATTCGAGAAGGAGGAAAGTAAGACAACGTGTGAAATACTAGTAGGCAATGAATGTTTGGAACAGTAGATGAGTTTGTGTACTTGGGAAGTATGTTCGATAGAAGAGGGAATGTTGAGAAAGATATAGAGAGGAGAGTGACTGCCGGGAATAGGGTGAACGGTGCTTTGAATGCAATAATTTCTAATAAAAATATGTCTACCGAGGCAAAACTGGCGGTACATAATGGAGTTCTGGTACCGACACTAATGTATGGAAGTGAAGCCTGGAGCTGGCAGAAGAGGAACGAAAGTAGATTGAATGCAGTGGAGATGATGTCCCTTAGACGTATGTGTGGTAAATCCATGTATGATAGAGTAAAGAATGAAGATATTAGGAATGAATGTAAAGCTGATCGTAGCATAATACAGAGAATAAAAATAGGGTCGCTCAGGTGGTTTGGGCATGTTGAGCGAATGAATGAGGAAAGAATGGTAAGAAAGATATATGATGCAAGTGTTGACGGCGCCAGAAAAAGAGGGCGACCACGGAAGACGTGGCATGACCAGATTAACCAGATACTGGAAGATGGTCCTGTTAGAAGTCTGAACAACCGTCGAGCTTGCATGCGAAGATGTATGAATGTGGACGAAGCGAAAGTTGTATGTCAGGACAGAAGAGTATGGCGCTCTATCCTCTCTGCCTACCCCCTCGGGGAAACGGCGTGATGGTAAGTAAGTAAGTAAGTAAGTATATACTTTTTTGATATTTTAGTGACACAAATCAAAAAAAAAAATCTTGAATTAGCAATAAAAAATATTTTTCAAAGGCGAAATGCAAATGTCTAATTATCTCAAAATGACTTGAGTTTTAAGTTAACTTCTTGCCATGGGGTCTTCATTTATCAGTGGCTCAACCACACCAATGTAAGCAATGCTTCGGGGCGGACCTTAAATAGGAGCTGAAAGATTAGAGCCCTGCAAAGCTTTTGATGTCGATACTTTTGCAGCGATACCCAATACCCACATAATTTTAAGATCGCTACATACACATACTTTTAACTTCACTTAAAAGATATGTGCACGCGGAATACGTGTTGCAGCAATATTCTTAACATTTTTACTCCCTTTCTTTTAACTCGTAGTTCTTGCGTGTCTGTCGAAAAAACTTTGGATCGATTTTTAACCCTTTTCCCGTTATCCAATCGAGCTGAAACTTTGCAGACAGGCTCGTGGTGACAATAAAAATTATCTAACAATTTTTCGTTTAAAAAATTAATAATTATAGTATAATTTTGGATTTTTCGAAATTTTTTATTACTCCCTTTCGTAGCGTCGCCCGACTCAAACCCAACGCGTGTGGTAAGCGCCAAACCTGTTTCAACTAGTAAATGAGAAAGGGAGTATAATAAAAACTTGGATTTTATTTAACTAAGATAAACGCCCGCTGGACTTACATTTTTAATTCAAAAATGTTGTAAAACATAAAAAGGTACAAATACCATCGATTTGTATATTTCTACTACGCTAAAACGTCAGGCTAGGGACTACTCCAGCGCCGCAAAGCAAAGATGTATTTCAATTACGTTTAAGAAAATCCAAGATGTTGTTAGATGGGGGATATAAAGGACAAGGTATTGGAGAGATCATGTGGACAGAATAGACTCCCTAACACTACCACACCTAATATTACATGGTAAACCAGAGGGAAGAGAGATGCCTGGAAGACCCCGAAGAAGATGTAAAGACAACTGGGAGCCCACATCACAAGAGACGGCACACTCTGCACAAACAGGCCCTATTAGCCTTTGGCAAATACAAAAGAAGAAGAAGAAACCCATGCTTCATGCTTAGCAATACAAGTTTTCATGGAAGTGTAAATATTATATACACAAGAAGTCAATTTTGTTCTTGCCATTTAATGGATAAAACTGCGTAGTTACTCATTTTCAAAACAAAAAATAACCCATAAAAACCAAGTTTTTATTATACTTCCTTTCTTTGTAAAATACAACAACAATTAAAGACGAATTAAAACATATAACATAACACTAAACTTACATGAATTTAATATATTTCTAAAATGTCAAATGTTTTGAGCTTTGATAAGACACTTCATTGAAGATTACATTTTGAAGATTAAATTCTAAAAACATCAATCAAGATATTGATAGATAAAATTATCAGCAATATCGTACCTTATGAATTTCCAGCGTAGAATTCCAGTAGTAGAAGTCTTCAAAACAAAGCAGAAATCTAAAAGAAATAAATTATTATTTGATTTTTTCCCAAAAAATCCAATTTTGCTGTCATCTGTGAACCAATTGTTTTGTAAATTTTCGTAATTCGTAGTGATGTACCTATTATACTGACGGAGTAATTCAAATTTTAAATATTCCGTGACGTCGTTAGGCCGCTGTTGATAGTAATCAAACTTTTGTAATGATTCCAATTTGAAAAAACCATTAAAATTTCTAAAAAACCAAAATTATATTATAATTATTTTTATTTTTTAAACGAAACTTCGATAGATCTTTTTGATCGTTGCCACGAGTCTGCTTGCAAAGTTTTAGCTCGATTGGATCACGGGAAAAGGGTTAAAAATCGATCCAAAGTTTTTTCGTCAAGAGAACAAGTAAGCAGACGCCACGATTTAAAAGAAAGGAAGTATAAACGGAACATCATAGATGCGTTGCGCGTTCATAAACCACATTCCTCGCCAAACGCGCCGTTGATATTACGAGCTGTTTGCGCGGCAATGCTTCCAAGATGTATCTCATATTCGAAAATACCACAAATTTTTTTACTTATCCATGGCGTAAAAAATTCAAAATGTGGAGAAAAAAACAATTTGAAAGTTCATCATAAATCAAAACATAACTTTGATAGAGTAATAATGCACCGTTATAATAAAACTAATAACCATTAAAAAAAGTCAAATGTCATGAGTAGGTACTTAAGGAATTAGAGATGATGGTCTCAAATTAAAAACATCACGGCGCTTCAAAGTCAATCTAGTCGCAGTTTCCGCAGAGATAGTGATCAGACAATAGATGAAACATACACACAACACAAGACAACACATGACTCCGACACGATATTGCCACGTAACACAAACACAGAAATAATACTTAACACAACACTGACAACGTTCTCACCCTGCTTTCGACACGGTATTGCAAGCCAATACTTAACCACAACACCAACATTCACAATGAAACATCAGCCCTGATGATGGACTCTGCAATGGGATCCGAAAGGGCGGAATAACACGGCATAATACCCCAGAAGACCCAAACCAGAAGATTCATATTTAATGACTTATAATTAGTAATACAATACGTACCGACATAATACTTATGGGACATTTTTTCCATTTTACAGGAGAGTTAATTGTTTTTTAGCTACGCCATTGGTATTTATTAATCGTCTTCATCAGTATTATAATATTTATATTAACTATGAGGCACCAAGCTTAAGGCTGCACGGACCAGAGCCCACGTTACATATGGTTATTTAATTCAGTTTCTAATGGAACACGCAGAGGAAATGGCTCCCAGCGAGCTAGGAAAATATTTTCATGGCGTCTTTTTAACAATTAGCCCTTTTTTATCCGGATGGTTATCGTCCATTTAGTTGAGGAGCCCAGCCAATACTTTTTTATTACTGTTGGTGAAACAACCGGCCCGGTCTTTTCCTTTGGTCCTACTGCACGCAGCAAAGGAGAATATGCAGGGTGTAACAGAGCTAGTCCACAATATTTTACAGGTAGACTCATGCTTAAATTTTGAGTCGAAATGTTCGAGAAACAGTGTTCTAATATTTCTAATATCTTATAACAATTCATATTTGGGCATTATTCCTTGAACATATTCGACTCATAATTTTTGCAAGAATCTACCTTTTAAGTATTATGGACAAGTGCTAGTCCACAAAACCTTACAGGTGGATTCCTGCCTTGATTATGAGCTGAACATGTTCACCATGAGCAATATCAATAGTTATGGAAATAAGCAATATAATTTTTTTTTAAATATTTGTGATTTTTTTTTTGCAAAATGTTGAACTTTCATTACAGTATATTACATCCATTACGAAAAATTCATTTGCTTCAATACGAGTCAAATAAAGTGATAACAACTTTGCAGAAATTGAAAATAGAAAATATAACTGCGGGGAAAAATGTGTAAACTGACATTTCTGTTGCATGAGCGGTATGACGCTCACCTCGTCCAAGAGGTTGGGGTGCGAAACTCGTCTTGTGCGACCACCAACATACTACAAATGATTTATTTATTATAAAATTTTACTTTAAAAGGCACAAATACGAAAATACAATTAAATTAAATATGATCGATCAGATAATATGCAGTCCTATAATTTCTTGTGGCCACCCCTGAATATTACTAATTCACTAAAAGTTGTATGTTTTTACTATTACTAACGTAATTATTTTTATCCATTTTTTACAATTAAATTTTTATTATTAATTTTTATGCTTTATAAAATTATTCAGTTAACGATTTAAACTGACTATGTTTTTAAATCAATTCCTACGATTTCTTCTCCTATATTTATTGATATTCCGGACGAACAGGGAACATGTCTTGTTAAATTCTCATTTTTTAATTAATTTTTAATGAAATTCATGTAAATAAAATATATAAACAAGTAATAACACACAATATATCACACAAAAATTTATAAACAAGTAATAACACACAATAATATCACACAAAAATCTAGAAAAGTATAAGGAATGATCTTAACAACAACATTATTTTCATCACTTGAAATTAGGTGAGGCAATAATTTTCACGATTTGATCAACTATTTAGTTTTATGCTCGCGTTCCCTAATCTGATTGTTAACTATTATGATTAATAGTATGATTACGATTGAAAATGCAAGGGAAATTGAGGCAAATAATCCAGTTCAAGTTCAGAAAACGACGTAAGGGTTTCTAAGGAATGTTTTGACCAAAGGCGGATCTCTATCACTGACTCATAACGATTCTTCTCTATCAGCCGCTGTATTGGACTGTACTTGTTAACCTACGATTTCTTAGATCTGATAGTCTAGGAGTAAGGGATTGTCATCTTCCTCTCAAAATTACGCGGTTTCTATGACCTTCGATGCCTTCGTACATTATCATCTTCTTTACCGGCAATGTGTCGGAAGAATTGGAGGATATATCCTAAAGAAATTGCAGAGAGGCTGTTTTGAGTGTTTAGCTCTTGCATTATAGAGGAATAAGCTTGCCTCACTCTCCAAGGATCTTCAGAATTTATCTCCGACACTTTGGTTTCAAAGGTGTCTATTTTCCGTCTCTGGCTTCCTCTCAAAGTCTGTACCTGAAAAGAGAAGTGGCGTGTCGGACGCATGTCTATAATATTTTTCAATTTGTATATAGTGTTAAAAAAAGTAACCCATAAAAAATATATAAAGTTTTTATTATACTCCCTTTCCCATTTACTAGGTGAAACATTTTTTTTCGCTTAACCTACGCGATGGGCTTCGGTCGGGCGACGCTACGAAAGGGAGTAATAATTTCCAAAAATCCAGAATTATATTATAATCAGGTTTCGCGTCTACCAGACGCGTTGAAATATTTTCGTACAACTTAATAATTTGTATGAAAAAACCATTCAAAATTTGAAAAATAAAAAAATTTATTAATTTTTTTTAACGAAAATTTGATAGATCTTCTTGATCGTCGCCTCGAGTCTGCTTGCAAAGTTTCAGCTCGATTGGATCACGGGAAAAGGGTTAAAAATCGATCCACAGTTTTTTCGTCAGATAAGCAGACAAGACGACAAGTAGACAAGCAGACGTTAAAAGAAAGGGAGTAAAAAAGGCGGTATTTCATTTAAATACAGTGAATATTCATTGCAAGATTCATGCAAAAACTATTATAGACCTGCGTGAGTGCATTGGAATGAATTATTTCTTCTATTTTAGATCTAGATTTTATAACTTTCTCGCATAATCTCACACATCGCGTTTATTTGTAATCTTATTAAATTTGCTGGTGTACGTAACGGCGCGGCATTGGTGTACATGACAGGAAATGAGTATCCCTTCATTCGACCCTGGTTCATCCGCCGGAACGTCCTGCGCTTTTACATGAATAGTTATTAATTTAATTGTTATTTCAAAGTGATTGCACCAGCAATATTTCATCTTCAGGCGGATGCACGAACCGAGCGATGCGGTAACTGACCATCGTGAAATATTAACAATTTTCCTCACGGGGATGGTGACTTCCATTCGAGGTCATCGAAATTGAAAACGAAACTGCAATTTTTTTGGAGGTCAAACATAAAATATATGTTTATCCTTGACTGAATACTTAAAACGTGTATTTATTTATCTGTGTGCACACGGCGCATAGCACCATTGAAAACATCGGTAAAAACAAAGAGACATGCATACAATTTAAGGGAAATACCTACCTACGAAGCACGAAAATGGGCAATTTTTGTGATTTTTTTTAAGAAAACCTATATAAATTGATATTAATTATTTCTAAATGAAGACCTGGCTTCGAATCCCAGTAGTAACCTAATATTTTTTCGTGAATTAGATTTTTCTGTATGTCTTTCTAATTGATTAATTAATTTGATTTAAAAATGAAAGTACCTACTTTTAGGAATACGTAAAAAAAATATTAAAAAATATTCAACATTGGTGGAAAATTCTTGGGTTTTGTCGACTGCCGAAAAAAAAGGTCTTCCGCGGTGATCACTCCCATTTCATCTGTAATCATCAAAATAAAAATAAAAAAGATTATCAAAATTTACCCTATAATTTATTCTTTGACATAGAAGTTTTTGAAAATATCGATTTTGGATAAAATGGCGGGTGTTTTTAATTTAAAATAGCGTTTTTCAGGGAAAAATTCGGGTTTATTATACCGATAAAAAAAACATGTTGTTTAAAAAAATCCTATGACAAAGACTTGATAATTATGTATAGAATAACCGCTAGAAATTTCAAGTCGATCGGTTCGGCGGTTGCCGAGATATTTTGGTCACCGATTTTTAAAACATGGTTTCGAGTAAAACGTATTTGTAAATTGAATAATGAATAAATTGCAATATTTTTCAACTTACATTAAATCATCGATTCCAGGTCCATTATATAAGTCCTCCACCTTGCTTAGAAATTCAATATCATCGAGCACTCTTCACAAACATAATAAAAATATGTCTAACGTTTCTATTATGGAAGAGCCTGACTGGCAGCTACCTGCGTGTGGCGCGGCGCCGTTTGACGCGGCGATTAATTAACAATGGGATGCCACTATTATCAGCTATTACTTTGTAATTTTTTTGAATTTTTGCTTGACATTTTCACTTTCATTTAAATGAAAGAATTAACAAACACGTGAGTAAAACATTAGCAGATTTTAATACAGAAACAATCACAGTGTCAGAATCGAGTGCATGCTTTTTTTTAAAATAGACAAACTGTCATGGAACACATCTACAAAATCACTGCACACATTGCCCATTCTGTGTAGACTCAGTACTGATGTATGATATATATATGATTGATAATTGTTTGATATTGTAGCTCAATATTTCTGCGTTGTTCTGTAATGTGATGCTCTCATCCTTTAACTTTAGGAGGAGAATCTTGTACAAATTCGGGAATCCAGATAAACTAGATATTCCGCTTTGAGATAATTTATTAACTTATAATAATGGAGTTCACGTGATAATATGTTTTCAAATAGCTAACAAGGTGTTACTGATGTGGTAGCTGAGTGGTAAGTAGAGCTTCCAAATATTCTTGATTCCAACGATTCGAATATCGAATCGTTAATGATAATATATTCGAATATTGTAATATATTCGTAATATTTTTAAGAAAGGAATAATTTACTTTGGATGATAAATACAGATAAATAAATACATTCTATATATTTAAAATAAAAACACAATAATTGTAATTTAATTATTTATTTTTTTAAAATATATGTTATAAAAAAACATAAAAATATATTGAAAAATAATGTTGAATTGAATCTCACACCCCACGAGCAAGTTTTTTTTTCATTATTTGTATATAACTTCTTGTTTTTCGGCTTAAGTATTTATTATTTAACAGTTTTCAACATATAAGCGACCGTCACTGCTCTGTTAAGGATACAATTAAGGATAAGAGCTGCAACACTAGCTTATATATTTGAGTGATAAGAACTTTGCGCTCGAAACACACATAAAGGATGGCACACGACTACACGTACACAGCTTCGTTATGTATTTGGTACGCAGAGTAAAATAAATGAGGATAGATGTTCTCAAACAGTATACTCGAGAATTAACTAAAACAGTTTTGGGGAAAATTGGGGTGCTTCACTGTTCATTGTTATTATAATATCACAGGCTTGTTCTACCTATGAGCTCTATACTCTATTTAAGGAGCCAAACGTCACAACATTTATAAAACTGGGAAGACTTCGGTGGCTGGGTCATGTGGAGAGAATGTCCTAGCATCAAGCACCAAAGTCCCTGCTGAACTCAAGGCCAATAGGGCGAAGGAGCTTAGGAAGGCCAAAATTAAGATGGACTGACAACGTCCTCAAAGATATCTCTGCCTTAGAGCTTCGAAACTGGAGAGAGCTGGCACTAGACCGAGATGAGTGGAGGAAAATTATTGAGGAGGCCAAGACCCACCAAGGGTTGTAGTGCCAAGAATTATGATGATGATGATGTTCTACCTGTATCTGGGGCTTAGGAGTGACTATGTCAAAAAATGGATTGTTCAATGGAGACTGTTTTTCGTAAACAACTTTCCACATACACATCAGTGTCATCAAGTGGAATCTTTTGGGAGGCTTATTTACAAAAAATATTTGTAAATAAGCCTCCTAAAAGAATTGTTATTTAGGAGTACTTTCTGATGCCTAAACTCATTTTGACCAAAATCTGACATACGCAGTTATAGCGTTAACTCCCAGATATTTCGCAATCCCCACATTCAGAATACATATGAACAAAAAATATTCAGAATATTTTGGTTGGAATATCAGATTTGGTCCAAATTTTTCAATGAACACTATACTGGATTCTATCCCAGAGGACATCATTAATCAAGATATATCCATTACACATTCATATAAAGGATAAAGCATTAAAAAATTCCAATAATATTTGATTAGGGGAATGAAAAAGATTTGGACGCCGCGCGTTGTACGTCAGTAACACCTTGTAAAACTTAAATATATATACAACTTCCAAAAATTTGATAGACGTTCTTCAAAATTAGGCACGAAAAGAGATCACTTAAGCCAGCCGTACGACAGGTCGTAAGCGCTATGACCACCCAAAGCCTTCCATACTGTTCATACTGTCATGATTTTTATTTTGTACGTCTCCGAGTTCGATCTTGCATCAAAGATTGAACTCATCTGTATGCATTCGAATTCTCCTTGACGAAGACGACGACACTCGAACGAACGGAGTTCGGAAATTGTCGAGTAGATATTTATTTTTTGGTTAACGACTTTACAATATACTAAAAATATTCTCTTAAAATTGCACTTAAGTTTTATGAATTACCGTAGCAATACGTAAACAAAAATAACCGTCAAATAATTAATTAGTATCGTCATGAGCGCGCGAATGAACATCACGGCCAATGTATGAAGTGAAGTCATATACTTCTAGCGTTAGAAATCCGAAACTCTATAGGTCTGCAGACTCGCCAGTGTCTAAACCAGTGTTTCCCAAACCATGGGTCGCGACCCACTGGTGGGTGGCGAGCGGATATTAGGTGGGTCGCAGTCACAACACCGCGCAACACGTCTCGTTAGGGTCGTGTCGTGTTTATTATAGCATCCAGATATCAATGTAGTGTCTGTATTTTTCACTCATTTAACAGAGTTGAAAAATAACTTACGCCAACTTCAAAAAAGAGATGAAAAAGTTCAACAGGATAAACTGGATTTAGAAACCATTTCAAGACAACATACCGACTGAAATGTCAACAAAAGCGAGTGAAGAGCTTATTGATTTATCAGAAGATACGTCGCTGAAAAATACTTTTAATCGCGAGCAATTAGCATAATTCTGGCTTTCAGTTGCTGACACTTATGCCCGCTTGTCTGCCGAAGCCATGAAAGTCCTCCTCCCCTTCACTACCTCATACTTATGTGAAGTGGAATTTTCTGCCATGGTTTCTTTAATAGATTTAATGACTAAATACAGAAATAAATTGGACGTATCGAATTCACTGCGATTAAAGATGACTAAAATTGAAGTCAACGCTAATGCTGATGTGACAAAAAAGAGGCAAGAAATTCATCCTTCCCATTAAAATATCACATATTAACATTTTTCGTAATTAAAAATTTCGATTATATTTGGAGGTTTTTCTTTTTTCTTAATTGAACAGTCTTTCGTATGGTTACAATATGAATTGGGAAAATGTGAGGCAGGAGGTGGCTCCTGAAAATTTAATTTTTTTTTGGTGGGTCCCGGTCCTGTCAACTTTGGGAACCACTGGTCTAAACTACTCGAAGAGTGTGTGCGTAACATTTCCACACAGATAATAATTCGGAGAATGATTATTTGCGGAAAGGACCCGAGCGGTGCAAATACTGCCAACTCGTCTGCGGTTGTGAGACATTATAATAATAAGCACCGCAAAGCAGCTATCTCCGGCGGATCCTCGGATGTCGTGACCCACTTGAGGTAATTGCAGATGAAAACATTCTTCCGACCCTCGCAGCCAATTTCGCGCCAGCGAAAGCCTATCCACTTCCGCCGGAAACTAGCCGAAAGACAGACCCATTATGTAGTATTGTAATTAGATAAACATTCTTGTATCATTTAGCTTCGAATGGCGATAACATATACATACAGGGTGTACCAGAGCTAGCAGCAGAAACTTGGTAGGTAAATTCCTGTCTATGATATGAGTCTAAAATGTTAAATATGTCTAAAATGTTCAAATGCTTATATTCAAGGCATCAAAGTTCTCGCGGATGTCCTCAATGCTGAAGCAGCTATGATGGTGTACAAAAACCTTCAAAGAAAAGCACCACAATATTTGATCGACCTCTGTATCCCAGACAATACCACTGGAACACGGCTCACACTGCGGACAGCTAAATCGAAGGCACTCTGTAGGCTGGTAGTACCAAGGAGACCTGGAGCCACCAAGTTTGCGGAACGTGCTTTCAGATTTGCGGGCCCAGCTATGTGGAATCAGCTGCCATCAGTGTTGCGATCTATGGAGAACCAGGAACTCTTCAAGAAGAGCCTAAAAACTCATTTTTTCGGGATGTCATACCTGCAAAGCGCCCTTGAAGCGTCTCTTACGCAAAAATGGCGCTATATAAATTAATATACACATAAACGTAACATAAACATTCAAGTAACCATTGCCATCAATAGTTATGGAGATATGCAATATCAAAGTTTGCATTTTTTTTCAATATTTCTTATTTATTTTTTGCAAAAAGTTGAACTACCATTACAGTAACTTACGTCGATTATGAGATATTACACCTATAGCACGTAAATTACATCTATAATTACATAAATACACAATCTACTTATGGAAGAAAAGGATAAGAAACGTGCCGGCAAGCTGTACAAGGCTTGGCACGATCTATAACAATAGAAAATATACATAAATTTATTAAAAAAGAATTTGAAAAAAGTTTCTTTGGGTTTTGTATTCTTTGGGATATTTATGAAGATTACCAGTTCAGTATCATCAATAATTATTGACTTTCGGGTAATTCGAATTGTAGGGTGCATCAGTATAATAATTAAAATCTTTTAAATCAGTAAAATCTATTAAAATATAAAAGCTTTTACGTATAAAAATACAATGTCTTATATTAAAAAAAATAATTATGCATTCTTATATATAAATGTAATTTTTTTATTATTATGAGCGTGTCTCTTAACATAGTTGATAAATCTCATGTATTTGAAACGCGATCAGAAAGTAGGTATTACGTACAATTTGAATAGGTACCTATTTCAATAGAGTAGGTAGGTACTTTAGGATACTTATTGCTCACGACGTACTTATACATATTGATATGAAGAAATGCTTAAAAAAACATATACCTCGCTGGAGGCGTGGAGTCAATTTTTGTTTAATGGCTACATGTATGCAGGAAATATGTAATAATTATTATTAAAATTGTAAATATTCTTTTGAAATTTGATTTAAATTATCATAAGACGCACACACACACACACCTTGAGAGATATAGATAATCGGTAATGACATTGAAAATACTCCTTAAAGTTTATAATATTGATTACTTGAGTACATAAATGTACACGATAATTAAACACTATTGTAGAAAAAAAAAACAATTCTGATCTAGACGCATAAAAATAGTTGTATTACTTGGTTTAAGTTTTCTATAAAAAAATATCAGATAAATTGCAGATCACGGGGACCAACGCCGATCTAAGAAATGGTTGCCAAGCAAGTATTAAAAATGGTCTTCAAAAACTGAAGTATTAAAAAAATCAAAGAAGTTCCTGTACTCATAATGTGTCATAAATAAAACGAAATTATTAATGAACAACATTTTTCTCTTGTCTATGTATGGGTCGCGCTTTATTCACAATAAATTGAATCAAATGTCAAAATGAACATTTCGTTACGTTAAAGTATAATAACAATTTAAATAATCGCTCGGTAATCATTTTTATTGGTTATTTTTTCGAAATCGGGGCACTCAAAAATACTGAGGACACTTGCCCTCGAAAAGATTAGCAACGGACTCCGTAATCTGCACATATGCCCGAGTATTTAGTAATTCAGATAAAAATATCTGCCTTTTTTAGAGTAAAATTATGTAAAATATTCAGTGTCGGTGTAGTTCTCGACGTTTTTAGGAAAAGTTAAGATTACTTACATACTGGCGGGATCAGGCACATAGACATAAGAAAATGGCCTTAACTCAACTCAAATGGAAGATTGTGAAATTAGAAGATCGCCCTATTACATCCTCTCTGCCTGGAAACGACCCCTCTCGGAAACCACGTCATTTACATATGAGTATTTTATTAATTATTATTATATTATCATAATTTTAATGTCATAAAAAGGCCCGGCGATAGCGTCAGTCAACCAACGAAATATGAAATACGCTTACGAAAATATTGTGAAATAACTGTATTTTTCATTTTTATCGCAAAATTACCTAAATTAAACATTATAAAAACAATAAAATTTTTGTGCACACTCAAATGATGATAGAATTAAAAAACTCACATGATTAATTAAAACAACCAAATATTTTATAGCGGAACAACGCCGAAGCTCCGGCTTGAGAGACTACAAACACCAAGTAACGCGTGTAATGTACAAAAGCTTTCTGCTTCCTGGCAATAGATGTCAGGCACAAAATATTAGATCGTTGGAATTTAATTACAAGGTAAACGCGAATTAAATTTCCCGCACAGGATGTATCAGTATTTAAAGGATTTTACATCAGTTAAACACTACGGGAGAATTTATAAATTTATTTGTGAAGAACTTTACAGAGCAAAAATCAGAAACACAGTGACCCATCTTAGACCCCTTCGTATAATTTATACCCTATTTCCTTTGTTCTCAAATTAATATAAACATTCTTTGTTTCGAAGGGATTTTTATGATGTTAATATAAACAATTTAATGAGTTCAATGACCTAAAGGGCTGAACAGGTTAAAGGATAAATATTCATCTCTTTGTCTTCATATGGAATCCTCCAACCGAGGGACTAACATAAACAATGAGTTCATTGACCGGAATGGCTAACCTAAACAAAAAGTATTTGTATTAATATTCTATTTGAATTAATTCCAAAATATTAAAACGGTAGTGGAGATATAACACGCGCATGTGCAGAATATTATGTTACTTCGTCCGAAGTTCTCCATCTCCGTGTAGTCAAGCAGAAGTCTGCTTCATCGCAGTTACGGTTAGCTGTAAAACGTGTTTGAAATCTGCATCTATTTATAAATAGTCAAACGTTTACGAGTTACGCTTCCAATTAAATTAAAAACATTGTCGAAAATTCCGATAGGTGTCAGTAGTTGTACTCAGAGTACATATTTAAATTTATTTTATTTACAGTAATGGTTTCTCAATTCTCAACACCCGAAATGGCCGAAGGTTTTCCTGTTCTTCTAGTTTTATGTACATATTTCGATTTTGCGATATTATAAATCTTAGTTCGCCCCTTCACAAGAAAGTCTAAATTATACTGAAAAAATCTTATTAAAAAAATCTAATCGAAAAGTGAGAGGTTATTCTATGCACCCATAAGCATTAAAATGTGTATTTTCACATATCGGAACCTACCTAAAATATATGCATTCCAAAAATAATCCTATTTACCCTTTACCTAAACACCTACTAACCAAGTAAAGTGTTAAGCGATGGTAATCTAACGAATTGGGTTTTACTTTTTAGGTGCATTGTTTTATTTTAATTTACATTACAACATACAAATTAATTTAATTTACACTAAACCAAATTTGGGCTAATTCCAAGAGTATGGTCCCGTTATGCCAAAGTTTGTTATATCTACACTCACGTTGAGTTATTTAAACTATTATAATTTAAAGAGGAGCATTCTCATCGTCAGTTACAAAATAACTCACGCCCGATGAATCTTCTCGAAACTACCAGAATGAAAAAGTAGCTCTGCGTGTATGTATCGTAATGTTCAGGAATAATCCAAGGTGATGGTCCCGTTGTTCATACAATGAAAATAAGTATTTCACTATATAATTTAACGTCCTGTTAATTTAATGTAACTAAAATAATCGTAATCTAAATTAAACAAACCTAACCTAACCAAACCTAATAACCTAACCTAACCTCATATATTGCCTATGAAATGTCAAAATATGCAGTGCATTTTTCGGAACTTTAAAGTGTAATATCTTATTTAATACGTACTATTTAAACGTAAATTATCTTTCATTTTGTTATTAGCACATTCAATAATATAGTGAAATACTCATTTTCGTTGTATATGTAATGGGACCATTATCTTGGATTTAGCCAATGTTCAGTTCAGTATTGTCAGTTCAGTAGTGTAAATTAAAACGAAATTAAATGTCATGAAAATATTAATAATTTTTCATTTGTATCTACTTTTTATCCCCAGTGAATATTAATCGTGAGAGTATACAGGGTGTACCAGAGCTAGCAGTAGAAACTTGGCCGGTAGATTCCTGCCTATGTTATGAGTCTAAAATGTTCAAACAACCATGATCTAAATATCAATAGGTATGGAAATTCGCAATATCAAAGTTTGGATTTTTTTCAATATATCTGTTTTTTTGCAAAAAGTTGAACTATCATTACAGCGACGTACTTCGATTATGAAAAATTCGTTCGCTTTAATACGAGTCGAATAAAATTAAAAAAACTTTGCAAAAATAGAAAAAATTTTTTTTTAAAAGGTTTTTATCATAATATTTCAGTTGTATTTAAGCAAATTAATTTTTCATAATTGATATAATATTTAAATTTAAAAAAAAATAAAGATGATATAATATTTTAAAAAATGCAAATTTTGGTATTGCATATTTCCATAACTATTGATACTAGGTCATGGTTGCTTCAACATTTTAGAATCATTACATGGTCAGGAATCTACAAGCCAAGTTTCTACTGCTAGCTGTGGTACACCCTGTATACTAATTCTTCAACTTCATTTTCTTTACCTTTCAGAATCAATATTTTCTTACGAATTTTAATGTAAACATAATTGTATTTTCCCGCAAGAGAAAATCACGAGAAAATTATATATTCAATGTATTTATTTGGAATCAATTTGGCGTATTATGGTAAATTGCTGTACATAAATAATTTCATGATATTCGCATAATCGATTCAAGATTCTATGTATTTACAAGATAGGTATTATTTGCGAGGGGAAATTATTTGCTATTGAACGATTGAAAGAGAATTCTGCAGCTGAAAAATTATGAATGAATAATTTTACCCAACGAAATCCGAGCCATATTCAAATGTTTAATTCCGTCGAATTACCTACTGAATAACATCAATGGTATACAGTGTATGATGGGGAATATGTATTTGATATGATGGAAAGTAGGCGTTATCATTTAGAACAGCGTTTCCCAACCTTTTTTGGCTTACGTACCACTCGGTAGTAGGTACATATCACGCTTAATTATACCACTTCGTAAAAATGATTGTATTTCGAGAAATTTGTTATTCTATTTGCATTATAAATTTTAAAGGGTGACTATATTTCCCAAAACTCAATTTATTTCAGATTTAAAAAAAATACCAAAGTTTTAATTTTTTCTGATAAAAATGCGACATTTGTCCTTTACATATCACAATGTTTTTTTTTTTAAAATAAAAGGTGTCGAAGCTCATTTCTTGTCGTAATTCAAAACCAGGACATTTAAAGAAGGATTTTTTTAAACTAATTATTATTAAAAAAAATATATAGAATTAAAATAAATTATTAAAAAATGAAATGCGCCGCAGGCAATTTTTTTTCAACAATTACCGATATTAATAGAAAACATCCGTATATAAAATTCATTAAACACAGTAAATGTAAAAATTCTTCTGATGAAAACGAGGCAATTTACACTTCCATTTTCACAAATGTAGAGCAGCGCCGCAGGCGAAATTTTTGTTTTAAATATAATAATATTAATGAAATTGTATTTAAAAATATTTTTACTACCGAAATTTAAAAGTTTAAATGATATTTTAATGACTGTTTTTTTTTACTTTTTATGTCCGTCATTACTGATTATTTTTCGCGTACCACCAACTATCCACTCGCGTACCACCGGTGGTACGCGTACCACAGGTTGGGAATCGCTGATTTAGAAGTATGAAAATTCCGGCGTGGTCGTCAGATGTAATTCAGGCGTAAAGAAATAAGTCGAGAGTAATATATATTTTATTGATATATCGGAACACAGTACAATTTTCACATATTTAAAATACACAAAAGTTCTACAAAAATTGTGCTGTTCTTTATTAATACACATTTAATTTTACGCTGAAACAGCGAACTATAATATATTTGGTGTGATGAGAGGCTTAATTCGCAATATTTTAAAAGTTAAATTTTATAAATTACGAGTAAAATAGTTAAAACTGCGTTTGAAAATTGAGTTTTGAAATTCAATTTGGACCGTTTGATGATATTCTATTGGTTTTTCGTAATAAGATTGACCTAAAAATGAAACGATAAAATCGCTTTATCCAGAAATTATATTTATAACGAGTTGATAACGACATGTATACTATTTTCTGTTTTCAATATAAAATTATTGAACATCCACGACTTGAATTGAATGCTTATACGTGTATCAAAAACAGTTTGGTTTTCTGCATAAAAATTGAATATTTTAATACAATTTATAAGAATTTAATTTATATTCAAGAACACATTCTTATTGTGAAGTTGCAATTTTTTCAGAACAAAGTTCTGTGAAATTTAAAACCAAATTAATTAATCAATTAGAAAGACATACAGAAAAATCCAATCCACGAAAAAATATTTGGCTGCTACCGGGATTCGAACCACGGATCTCCTCCTATCCGGGGCAGGCGCGTTATACAATTACGCTTAGCGGCCTTGTACATTTCCGTGAATATATCGACCTTATCCGTGAGTCTCATTAATTAATTGATTAATATATATTATCCATTTTTAGAGCAATCTACTTTTTCTGGTACGGTAGGCACAAATTATTTTGTGTAACTGCCGCAATTTTTTCGTGGATTTGATTTTTCTGTGTGTCATTCTAATTGATTAATTAATTTGGTTTTAGAATATAATTTGTTTACTTATTTGTTGAAAATAGCACCACGTATTTCCAACAAGTCTCTTTTTGGAGATGTATAGCGAATAAAACTAATGAATTAATTATAGTTTTCATAGACTAGAATAAAATAATACATGATAAACTATGTGTTTTAAATAAATAAAAAAAATAAAAAAATCTTCGAAGCCATTAATGGCATCTTCATGAGGATACAACGTATAGTATAATAATGTTTTTAGGTTTTCACAGCCATTCAGAACATTCTGGTTTGTACTTTCTGGGGTATAACGCCGTGTGTTTACCTTTCTGGCCGACGTTTTGGAACCCATTGCAGGGTCCATCATCAGGGCTGATTTGTTGTTATGAGTGTTGATTGATTATTGGCTTGCAATATCGTGTCAAAAGCAGGGTGAAACGTTGTAAGTGTTGTGTTAAATATTGGTTGGCAATACCGAGTCGAAAGCAGGGTCTCTCTGCGTTTATGTGTTACATGGCAATACCGTGTCGGAGTCATGTGTTATGTATGTGTTTCGTCTATTGTCTGATCACTGTCTCGGCGGATTCTGCGACGAGATTTCTTCGAGACGTTTTGGAGCGCCGGATACCATGATGTTTTTAATTTGAGATCATCAACAAATATTAAAAGAGATATAGGTACTATGTTTTTACGTACACGTTGTATCCCGATGAAGGGACCATTGCCCCGAAATAGCTTGGTATTTCCAACAAATTAGCGATGTAAATATTTTTGTTAATTGTATTAATAATATCACCACAAAATCATTTTGCATTCTTTACAGAAAATAATATTTTAAGCTCAAAAAGTTAATGTACCTCTTCAATATTACGGACTAAGCCTGTCTCTGTATAATACGTCATATTATATTAGTTGGAGAAAGCAAGTAAAAAATTACATTCGTAAATTTTCTAAATTGATTCAGAATTCCTTACAAAATTATAGAGATGCAAAGACACAATTCTCAGATAAAGTTCTTAAAACGAAGTTATGTAAATATTTTTTTTTTATCATAAGAGTAACAAGCAAAACTTCCTTAAAATATAAACATTTATATAGTGTATATAATACATAAAACACAATTTTCAGTCGATCCAAATTTTACATTAATCAATATTTGTCATATTGTAATATAGGTACCTATCTAATATTATCATTTATGTATATTTGGTGCAATTTTTATAGTAAATAGTATGTTACATTTTGTAAAAAAAATAATATTCAATAAAATCTCTTAAATCCGTTACCGCCAATCCGGCAATTCTACAATATAAATCTACAGTAGGTATGTATATAATGTATATATTTATAATATTAAGTATAAATACATTAACTATTCCCACTCGTAAGTCTTCTGACATGCATGGTAGGAAATTCTATAAAAGATGCACGTCATAAAATTAACTACAGGTATATACATATAATAAAATATTTGGCCTCAAACTTATTTAAAAAATATATACACAGTACATTATAATATAATAATGTAAGGTAAATATTATCATCACTTACAAATATAGTAGGTATTGTATATAAAATTTTCGTGGAAACGATAAAAATATTTTATAATGTACATATTTAGCTTATCAAAGATCATACCCAGCTACCAAACTTAGTTACGAAATATTTATACATATTTACAAAATAAATTAAGTCTTCTTGTAACATAATATACATATGTAACACAGATCAATGATTTGGTATCCAATAAGATATATTTTTTGGAACACAAAGGGACCAATAAATGATAATATTTCATTCCAGTTTTAAATGAAACCATTTTATCAGGATTACGACAGAGGTTCGACTTGCAACAGTGGGTTCTATAAAGATAAAAACTATTTTAATTTAAACTAAATTGAACTTTGTAATGCACACACGTTGAGTTAATTTAACACGACTATAGTTTCGAGAGAAGCAGTCCCTCTCATCGTCTGGTGTAATTTATAACTAACCTAAATACAGAAATTATGAAAATATTTAAAGAAAAAACCTAAATATAAGAACAAAGGAACATCTTTGTTGTTTAATGAACAACAATTTCTCAGAATATTTAGGTTTTAGTATATTTAGGTAATAAAAAAATCAATATGAAACTACATATGTATATAAACGTATGAAATTAATGTTCTACTAACTAATTTCAATTTAGAAAAAGTAAACGAAGTGTGTTATTGAAGGGATGGAGATTAGGAGACCGGTGTATGTACACATTTGCACAGGGGTCTCGAAATTTATTGCTACGCCATTGAACACGATGAAAGAATATAAATCAAGTTTTTACGACTGTTTAGAATCTCTGTTGTTTTCCGGGTTTTCTGCCGTATGAATGATGTGATATTTTCAAAAATAGCCCTCGTCGGGATCGTAAATCACGGGTTTTTCATTCATATCGTCAATTCAAAACTAGGGATGATCGATATTAGAAAAACATCGATGTTGACATCGATGTTAACATCGAATCAAAAGTATCTATATGAGATAAATATCGAAGGAAAAACATCGATGTTTAGGGGAGCAAAATAAACAATCTCTTTTTTATTTATCATATATTTTAAAAGGTAGGTATTTAGGAAAAATACAGAAAATTAACAGTCCCAGTACTTTTTAGATACACTTTGCAAAAAAAGTTGTTTTATTAGAAGTGTTCCTTTTAAACAATTTCTCTGTTGGTACAGATGTTGACAAGCTTTTGAAAAAAAGCCTTTCCGAAGCTGTCGAAGTCGCTGTGCAGCACAAGTATTTAATCGCTAATTTCTTCAACTTTGGATAGGTGAATCCTAGCACTTGCCATAAAAATAATAGTCTTGTTTTAAATTAGCTACTAAATTAATACATCATTATTTAACACTAATTAGTGTTAAATAATGATGTATTTTTCATTCAGATTTGTTCGGTTACATTTGATTGAAGGTGAACTAATGTTAAAAACTACATTAGTCACTTAATTTACGTTAGATGGCTTAGAGTATATCGATGTCTAGAAATTATTTTCATATCATCGATGTGTCGATATTATCGAGGACTTAACATCGATGTTTATCCATCATCGATAAATATCGATCATCCCTAATCAAAACCTCTGCGGGAAGAATGACGATGAAAAAGTCTTTGTTCTTACTTTATATTATAGTTAGATTTCGTAGTCTTGTAGAGACTACGAAATCTAACTATAATATGAAATCTAACTATAACTGCATAGAAGTAGAGTGTATAAGGCGATCGTCCAGCAGAGTGAGCATTTTTCGCCATTTTTTCTCATATCTTCTCTTGCGTTTTTTATCACATTTTTGTATGGAAATATCTCATTTAAAAATTTATTCATCAGGTTACGTATATTTTAAATACGAATATCTTGTTAAAATAACACAAACTAAATTACATAATTGATTAATAAATTACCAAACCTTCGATGTTTTAAAAATGTAGAATGAATAATCGTTTACTTTGTAACATTATTGAATAAAAAAGACATCTCAACAGGCCATTCAGTCATAAAAGGCCCACAAATTGGAGCAGTTTTCTTCATTTTTTCAACATCGAAGGTTTGGTAATTTATTAATCAATTATATAATTTAGTTTGTGACATTTTAACAAGATATTTGTATTTAAAATATATGTAACCTGATGAATAATTTTTAAAATGAGATATTTCCCTACAAAAATGTGATAACAAACGCTAGAGAAAAAATGGTGAAATTTGCTCAATCAGCTGGACGATAGCCACAATCCGGGATTACCTTTAGTGAATTCTCTGGTAATGGTAATCGGTAACTAGAGAAACTACTAACGCGTGTCTGGTTCAGATAGTTCCTGTAATCTTCGTAAAAAATATACATGTGTGTAAAATTACACGCGTAATTAAGTAGAAGAACTTATAAATATACCTTTTTAATAAATAAATAATGCGTGACAAATTTAACCAAAATAAATATGTCATTCAAAAAATGTGAAGGACAAACCTAGCCTGTCATATTTATGTGGGTTAAATTAACAAAGAACGATTTGGCCTCAGGAATGGAAACTTCACCCACGACCAAAAAAACATTAATCAAATACAATTCATCAAATTTCAACAGAAAATCCAACCGTACAAACATCTTTCATGAAAACGTAGGACTTATTGACAGAGATATCAAGAGGCAATCTGATTTGTATCAAAAGCGATACAAAAGATTCAATGGATTTGTATTCTATTTTCTTACAATGGATGTATTATTGGTCCCATTCCAGCCGTTAGAGTAACAGGACGTTCCATTTGTGTATTTAAATCAACTTTTTTCTCGATAAATTCGAGGCATTAGGTATGGATTAAAAATCAAACACGCAGCATGATTAAATCTGATTTTTCAACGGCTATTTTTGGTGGTTGGCTGACCAAACAGTACACAGTTAAAGAGTCAATAGTATGTCACCCATAACACACGTTGCTTATTATACAAGATACAAAAATATTAGTTCTAACTATCTAGGGAATACATCACAAAAAATAAATACAGAACTATCTATATTATTGATGGATTTGGCATTTACATTGTAGAGATTTACATTAGAGGTCATTCATGATGATCATTAAATTGTGTGAAATACTTAAACTATGAACTCGGGTATTAATTTGCTTAACTATACTACCTGTACTAAATCTTCTCCTCCTCTATGTAAAAGTGGTGTTATAACCACCTTTACAACTACCTTTACACCATCTTTACACCAGTGACTTCAGCTCACTTTTTTAGTACTTAATCAATTCATTACTTGAATGGTTGCAGTAAAATAGGCACCAAGTACCAAAATTTTATTTTTCAAACTAAGTATGCAGCTTGGTTCTGTATGACATCGCCACTAACCCCAGTAATGCATTATGTCCCTGCAATGTTGCATTTAGCCATTATGCTTGTTTTAATATCACGACTTCGCTAAGTACCATGGCGAAGTATTTTAAAAACGGCACTAAGTGCCATGGTGCGCTAACTTCAGATTGTATGAAAATGGTTGACCAAGTAGGGTATGCGTCGTGTGAGCTCCCCATACAAAAACAAGGAAAAGGTGTTATAAAGAATATAATAAAAAGAAAAGAAGAAAAACAGAAGGCCTGAAATATACATCAATAACTCAGAATATCATTCCAGCAAAAAATCCACCAGTAAATGAGGTATGATTTATTTTGTGTTTTGAAATTAACATTCATCCCGGTATTTTGTTACGGACAAGGGATACTTAAGTACTAATGTATTAAACAAACCGTACAACCGTGCACTGTGCCACCCGTCATGAGACAAAATAATTGCAGGATTTTGTAGTTAAAAATTCATGAATAGAAAACCATTTGTTTTTTTAAAAATTAACTTTGTTCGCTTAAACCTAAAACTAAACATAATAAAATAAAAATGTCAAGACCACGTTATTAGCTTGCGAGTAGCTTGTTGGTCTTGTGATTAGGAGTCTCGCCTCGTGATCCAAAGGTCGCGGGTTCGAACCTCACTCCAGACCAGCGAGTTAGTCCTATTTTCATAGAACAAGCGTTTAGCTAAGTTTGAAAATAGTAAGAATATTGATGTGACATGTATTCCGTGTTTGCATCTCTATTTAAAAAAAAAATTGCTGTAGGGTGTTGTTTGAGCCGCGCTCAGATTGCGTGCCACACTTTAATTATCTGAAGTGTTCATTCCAGCAAGTTATAGACATAACGGGCATATAATAGTTAAACTCACGTAAAAGCAACATAGTTTATGTATTTCATCCAATTTAACTATCATAAACAATGGTCTCTTTACAATGCCGTATTGAGAACTTTGTCGCGTCTGAGAAGAACGTAATATTTTCTTTACAATATTCGTAGCCAGATCCTCATTAATAGGCATGATGACAGTATTAAAGAATTAAAGAATAAGTGATTTTAGAGAAGGAAATATTTTGAAAGGATTCTAAAAAATGATCCAGTTTTAATATACACATTGAGATTAGGGAATGCAATCCCGGTCCCGCGAGATCTCGAGTCATTTTACGAGTTCAATCCCGAACCGAAAAATCGGTCGAGTTTATCGGGATTATCGGGATTGATCAGCATTTTGTATGTTTAATTGTATACTAGTCACGCCTCAGTACCCATCATAGTGTCTTTGAACCGTTGCCATAGACATAATGCAATGTTTACTGAAGCTAACGTCACGCAGACGAAATCACAGCTGCGGGCATTTTAGCGCGAAATTAAAAAGATGTAGACGAAAATGCAATTATTTGCGTAAAAGCTTAGTTTATTACAGAAACAATGTTATACATTGTAATAGTAGACGTGTACGCAATCCACCATTTTAACAGAAACACCGGTCAGAACGAATGACGTCACGTCTCAGTACACATCACCGTGTCTTTGAACCGTTGCCATAGACACAATGCAATGCTTACAGTAGACGAAATGACAGCTGCGGGCGTTTTTGCGCGAAATTAAATGTCTGTCATCATGCCTATTGCGTCCTTCCACCACCGCGTCAAGAGTCGACACGACTGTATTGACACGCGTCTAGCGAGGTTCGCGGTAGTTCTCGGGCGGCTCTTCAGATGATGAAGAGGTTCTCGGGCGGCTCTTTAGATGTCGAAGAAGTTCTCGAGCGGCTCTTCAGATTACGAAGAAGTTCTCGGGCGGCTGTTCAGATGACGAAGAGGTTCTCGGGCGGCTGTTCAGATGACGAAGAGGTTCTCGGGCGGCTGTTCAGATGACGAAGAGGTTCTCGCAGGACTTGGCCCGCCGGCGCAGGCCGAGCAGGCGCGCCAGCAGGCGGGCGCCGCCCCCGGAGCCGCCGCCCGGCGCCCTGCGGCCCGCCCGCTTGGGGTTGAGCTGCACCTGCGCCAGGATGCCGACCAGCAGCTCGTCCACGTTGTGCGCGATGCCGCTGGACGCCTCGATGAACTTGCAGCCGCAGTGGTTGGCCAGCCGCCTTCCCACTGGAAACATAACGCAACAATATCACTACACATTTGAAGGAATTAAAAATAATAATATAATTAAGTTATTTGCAACTATTAAACTTGTCTGTGAGACGTACCGTGACAGACCTAATATTTCTGTAAAGGATCATTAATAGCATTACTGATTGCCCCCAGATTGTTAGTCTGATCGACTTATATGCCCCATCGAGGTCATCAAGACACAGTGCATTATTCTATTATAGCGGAAATGTCAGAACTAATGTATTAGCAAACTCTGTAATCCCCAGACTACACTCATTAGGGAATGAACATGCAGAGGCGGCTGACATTTTTGCCGATAATATAACTGTATATAGGACAAAGTTGATGCAATTCTTTACATCTCAACGAAATGGAAATGGATAATAAATTTTTCTTTTTCTTCTTGCTACTTAAAATTCTCTTTTTAATTTACACAAATCTATATGATGTACTTGAATATTTTTAACTGCAATCTATTTCTTCTTCTTCTTAATACTTACAATCATTTTCTTCTTACTACTTAAAATTATTTTTTTAATTTACACAAATCTATAAGATGTACTTGAATATTGTTAAAGTATTGCAATGTATTTTTTCTTCTTCTTACTACTTACAATCATTTTCTTTTCACTACTTTAACTTCTCTTTTTATTTTACACAAATCTATATGATGTACTTGAATCTTTTTAACTGCAATTTACACAAATCTAAATTTTACACAAATCTATTATATGTAGGTAGGTACTTGTACCTTTTAACTGCGAATCTGTCTTGTGTTATTTTTTTAAATTTATATTTTGTATATTTGTAAAAGCCCATAAGAGCGTTAAATAAATAAAAAATTCCAATAAATCCAATCTGCGAATATGCATCCGAAGGGAATCTCAGATTTGACAAGACAAAAATCGTATCAACAAAACCGCGCCATATTTTATTTATTTATTTTTATTTATTTAAAATATGATAGAAACATAAAAGGTAAGTCATTTTTTTTTATAGTTGACCGAGTTTTAGCATTTTTGTCACATCTGTTTTGAATTTGTCAGTGGTCAGTTGTTTGGTCTGTTGTGGCAGGTCGTTTTATGGTTTTAATCCGTTGCAAATTAATCGGGATTGTCCTGTTTTTGTTTTGGTGTGTGTTATGTGATAGTTTTGAGCCATTCTAGTGTTGTGTTGGTGTTTTTCGTGTATTTTGTGTCTTAGTAGTACGTAGCATGATTTGCTTATCAGTAAAATATACTTAACACATAAACAAGACACCATATCAAGCTCTGATCGAGTGCAGATTCAGTTCAATACAAAACAGTAAATTGCTCCATTGTAATGGTAGGTCTTACATGTACACGGATGAGACTTGTGTCGAGATTCGTCTCGAGTGTCGCATGTACAGTTGTACAGGAATGGGAATCTGATATCCCGTCTCATTAATTAGGGGTCTATCATTTCGCCGCTCAACTCTGCACGCAAAATGCAATTAGGGTTGCCACCTTTTTTTGTGCAGATAAAGAACGTTGGTTATTAAAGATAGATTAAAAAGTAGATACATTGTGTCAAAATAAAGTACAATTTATTTTACTTTTTTATTTTGCTTAAAAACTTATTTTTTATTACCTTTAGCAACTTTTAACAAATAATTATCACTACTAAACAACTGCACAGCATGTTTGCAGTCTATATTATTTAAGTTAAAGTAAATAAGTCATTCATTTTTATCAGATTCAGAGACGCTTTGTTTCTTTCGTCTCGCCATTTGCTATTCATCACAGAAAAAACTATATAAAACCAATTAATCGTATTTTAACTGCACTCAATCCGCCATACACAAAACAAACAAGGCATTTTTACAATGACATTGACTATGTTGACATTTGAGGTTAAGTTGCACTAAAAAACGAGCGTTTATGTGGTGACCGCCACAGGGTATATCGTCAATTATCAAACCTATTCGGCAACAATCGATAACGTCATCGAACTCGGTAACTCTCTCGTTCCGTTTTACGCAAAAATTCCTACGATCAACTTTTTTTTTGTACGTTATAAGTAAAATGAATCCCAGAGAAATCAAATCATGTGAAATAAAGTATTTTCGCGTAATTTATTGTTCTCATAAAGTACGGGTGGCAACCCTAAATGCAATAGACAATATATTGCGCCGTAGGTACAGTTCTGATTGCATTGTCTCTATACATACTGTCATTTTCGGGATAACTTTCATCCGTATCACGGAACACCAAAATATATAGACATGAACATGAATTTAAATTCAACGGCTGATACTTATACGTTCGGCTAGTTAAAAGTTAAATTATAGTAAATAAGTCGCGCTTTATTAAAAAAAGACGTTCCTACTTAGAGACTAGGTTGGGAAAGAAATTTAAAAAAAATTAAAAAAGCAACGTCTATTATTCAAAATACTGTATTGTTTACTAGGGAATTTAAGTATGCAAAAATTAATACCTACTTTAACTGCGCTACAAATGTGTCGTAAATATATGAGAGTGGGGAAATTCTTCCGCTGTGACCCAATCATCTCGCCTAAAGAAGAGTTCGTATCTATATAATTTTATACTCTTTGATCCTAGATATTTTTTTCTTCTTTTTTCAGGTATATTCAGAATCCGGGAATCTCAAAGTAAGAAAGAAATTTGAATTTATATTAAGGCGGGACATTCACCGCAAATGCATATTTCGGCGTTTTTTTAACGAAAATGTGGGTTTTAATTATTCATTTATATCAGAATGTACACTCTGGGCTGAAATTTTTTTAGAGATAAAACCTTTGTTATTATATGAAAGTAATAAACCAGACATTATTTATAATAAAATATAATACAATAAAATATAAGCATTTATCGACAGGCGAGGCCAAAAAATAGTTTTTAGTGTCCTAGGCGGCGCTAAGTTTTTATGAATATTTTTATTTATTTATATTTTTTTATACTTATAAAGTACACCTACTTCATTATCTAGAACTTTTAATAAGGAAATCAAGAAATATTCAATGTTAATAAAGTTTTAAATTTGCATGAAATTTTTGCGTTTTTTGTTGATTTTAAAACGCTTTTTATTTATATAAAGAGATGATTTTAAACAGTATGTTCTATTTACAAAAAGTTGCAGTCTAGAGTATACATTCTTATATAAATGAATAATTTTTTAATTGTCATTTTTTACTACTACATAAATACCATATGAGAATAACTGTCACAGAACAGGTTTTTACCTAGTGTGGCAGTTATTAGTATCTTGTATTAACTAATGTAAATGTAAATAAACAATAAATTAATAAATAAAATAAAATATAAAAAATAAAAACCCACATTTTCGTAAAAAAAAACCTCGAAATATGCATTTGCAGTGAATGTACAGCCTTAAGTCATAACCTTAATATCAGCCCTTGTTTTGACTTTTATTTTCAGAATTCAGTACACTTACCGACCATGGGCACCTCCCTCTTCCTTTCCAGGTCCGCCTTGTTGGCCACGAGGATGACTCCCCTCGAAGACATGTAGTCTCCCTTCAACAGGTAGAGCAGGATGTCCTCGGCCACCTTCAGCGTCTGCCGATCCTCGACGGAGTACACCACCACGAATATGTCGGCGTTGTATGTTGCGCAAAAACTCTCCACCTACAAATTAAGGGAATTAAGTAAACAAGCGGACTGCGGTGTTTAACGATTCAATGTCTGACATAACGACATGATTCTCATGAAACGAGATGAAAAATCACCAAATGACCAAATAATTAACAATCAACTGGGTTTTATAATTTTTTTTATTTACGGTTTTTGTGTTTAATTTGTAGAATTCCATATTTATTTTTAGCGAAATTTTAGATAAATTAAATTTAAATAAATATCATTATTAAGTTCTGCGGGTAAACTATTTTTAGTGTGACAGCTGTTTCGGCTGACTGTTTGATAATGGCCGTGCAAGCCGAAACAGCCGTCACACTAAAAATAGTTAACCCGCAGAACTAAATAATAATATTTATTAAAATTTAATTTATTTGAAATTTCACTAATAATAATATTTATTAACATTTAAATAATTGTAAATTTCATTAAAAATAATAAGTAAAAATGAATTTATTTTAAATTAAAAAATCAACTGGGTATCCACTAGATAGTTTTACAAATATACCTATACCCGTCCTAATTAATTACTACAACGAGAATTTTCCCGTAACGCTTAAGGTAACGCTAAAATAGATAGAGTAATAATAAATAAATAAAAGAAATATTTTTCCAGTTACTAAAGCATTCACCGTATCAGGGTGTCTCAAGAATCTGGTCTGGAAAAACAAAAATATCCACATTGAAAGTAAGGTCAAGATACACAAGACATGCGTGCGACCTATTATGACACACGCTCTAGAGACGCGGGCTGACAGTGACCGCCCCAAAGGACTCCTCAGAACATCTGAAATGAAGGTGCTGAAATCCATTACTGGAAACACTGTGATCGTTTCCAAAATACAGACATCAGGAAAACCTGCAAAATAGAAGAAATAGCATAGCGATAGAGTATATCCAGAAGGAGATTCTGGAGAGATCACGGAGCCAGAATGGACAGTGGCAGACTCGTGCATACAGCAGCGAATGAAATCCCCCCTGGACGAAGCCCACCGGGAAGACCACCGAAAAAACGGAGGGATAGATGGACCTCGTCATCCTAGGAGGCGTAGTTTTCTATCAACGGATTTAATAAAAGGAAAAGAAGAAGAAGAATAATATTTTCATTTATCTTAGATATAAATTTTCGCTTACTTAGATGTACATTTTATCCTTAAGAGGCCCCAGTACACAATTTTCGTACTTGCTCTCGATTTGCTAAATTTAACGTAAAATTATCAAATCATTTTGCAAAACGCATAGCTAAACAGGCTTTTTATCAATTTTATTATGATAGATCCATTTAATGTTGAAGCATTTCCTCAAAAAAATATGAACAAATATATTGTTATAACATAAAAAAAAATATAACCCCGAAACACTATTTTAGTTTTCATGCAATAGAGTTATCTTTGATACACTTAATATCTATATTTTCTATATCTATATCTACATTTTGTTTACAAATTGATTGTATAAAGTTTGAAAAAGAAGTGGTGCTATTCAGACATTCATATTTTTCGATCAGTTGTTAAATATATCGTTTTAAAAAAGACAAAAATTAAACGTTCTGTTTCCTATATCGCAGTATCCATAAAAAATCGATTATTTTAATTGAATTTTAGAAGCGTACTAATAAAATTTCACCTTCATTAATATAAAAATATTCAAAAAATTATACCTCATACTCAAGAATTCGAATAAATTAAATCGTATAGTCTGTTAAAATATCATTTTTCTTTCAAATCAGACTTCGGTTGTCCTGTCGCCTGAGAATAACGGTAACTTGGATATATTTTCGTTAGATATATGACACAGGTTCAGTATACTCGTAAAAGCGAATTGTGTTACTCATGGGATGCTCCTAGCGTATTTACCAACGTGTTTACAATCAAGCTTATCAAACATCAACAAAGCTCGCACACGAATACGAGCACTGTCTTGCGTCACATGTTTCGGTACTTCCGTACCTAATTAATGTATATTATAGATATCTCACAGAGACGAAACTGTATTATTATGGGAAAGTAGGTATAGAAGTCATTTGGGTGTACATAGGACTTATGACCTATCTTTATGGTCGGCTTAAGTGATCACTTTACACAATTGTAACATTCGCCATTTCCACCCATGATAGAATATACCATGCTTATTCATATGAAAGCTTTCCACGCAATTTGAACAAATATACAACTTCCAAAAAATGAATAAGCATGGTATATTCTATCATGGGTGGAAATGGCGAATGTTACAATTGTGTAAAGTGATCACTTAAGCCAACCATAAAGATAGGTCATAAGTCCTATGTACACCCAAATGACTTCTATACCTACTTTCCCATAATAATACAGTTTCGTCTCTGTGAGATATCTATAATATACATTAATTGATTAATAATGTCTCTGTGACATAAATCCAGCATTGTTCTGAAAGATTTGAACAAACTCAAAATATTCTGACTTCTGTACCTGTACGAAATATTTAAAATATTTTGTTCATTATCCACAATTGTTACTTCTTACAGTTTTTTTTAGTGTATGCACTGTTTCTAATTTTACACAAAATTATAATCTGTTCATTCTCTTAATGCGATATTTTTTATATTTTTATATATATATTTTTTATATTATATTTTTTAAATATATTTTTTTATATATATATTTTTTTATATTTTTTAATCACGAAAAATGTCAAAATTGTAATATTTAAATATATTCTCATATTGTACTTTACACAGTCATAAAAACAGCTCCGCATGGTTAACTAATATTAAAAATAAGCATTTCATTTGATTTATATTCAAAAATAGCTGTTCGTATCCGGCGTTGCACGGGTTGAGGATTAAGTTAAAAATAAGATTGTGACGCGAAACAAAGTTTCCGTTGTTTTGAAAAACCTCTAAAAAACATGTTTCCATGTAATCTAGGCTCGGATGGATGTAATGTCCAGGGGGTGAAATGTGGCCTATGTTTACCACCAGGTCCTTAAGAATATTTATGCATAATGAGGAGATTTAAGATTTTGGACAATCGAACATTTATATAAATAAATAGTTGGTATGTAAAAACAAAGTAGGTATACAATAACATCCTCGTATTTAAACGTTGTGACAAAATTTCAAAGCAATTGGTGAAGAAATTTCAGAGATGAACGTTTTGTAAAAACGAACATTTATATTTTCATTTATATAGATTTCATTTGAAACCATTGAAGGATCATCTATAGGAATCCAATTGCTATATCTGAACTACGCCTGAAATTAATGATGGCGAACTCTTGGGCTCGACGTGTCAAAATTATAAAAATACCCAAGTCCGCTAGTGTCTCACATCTAAGGCTATAAACGCTAAATACAATGTATTAAATAACCAATTAAATTTAACGAATAGCCCCCATCCCTACCGCGAATGAGGCCACGACCCAAAGAGAAAATCGATCGATTTTACATATTGTATTTAATGGAGCAGTCTTTCTGCATCTGTCCTGGTGAAAATAAAGCGGTATCGAAACCTGTCAACGTTTAAAATAATGAACGTGGTTTATACAAAGCTTAATGAAATTAATAATTATGTCCAACCACAAAGTTGACACCATAAACATCAATATAGGTTGATTGGTTAATGAACCGTTCGTTCACACGGCGACGCAGCGGGACAGGTGTTTATACTTGTATGCGGCATCTGGGCAAGCGATACTTTGGTAACTCTGGTATCGCTTATCGCTGGCTTGTCACCCCTGACATGTTGTCAATCACTTTCTAAATCAAACTCAAAATCGAATAGTCTGCAAAAAACATTGTTTAACAGCGGCGGTAATTTATGCTTTTGACTAAAGCAACTAAATTAGAATTTTACGCCTAATTAAATTTAAAATTCAGTTCAACGAGCTTCTTGGTCGTCCGAAACAGCCTTTGATTCGCGTAATCTCTGAGTAACTCTGTGTGTAATACTTAATCCAGGTAGATGGAGCAGAGATATTAAGGAAGGGGAACGATTCCCATATTTTCCTCAAGATTCTACAGCAAAATTTGGAATGGATGGAATTCAATATAATAAACATTTGAAGACCCCATGGCAAGACCCCATTCAAGTCATTTTAAGATAATTAGAAATTTGCATTTCGCCTTTGAAAAATATGTTTTATTGCTAAATTAAGATTTATTTTTATTGATTTATGTCACTAAAGTATCAAAATTTATTTACAAAGTAAAAAAACGCATTGATGCACAAAAAAATAAATATATACTTATTTTCCTAAAAAAATGTAGTTAACAACCATTTTTTCGCCTCTGGAACTCATTTTTAATAGAATAACATACCTTTTTAAAATTGGTAAAACACGAATATCAAACAACCCTTCAAATGCTATCCGTTTTTACCATCCATTATCCAAAATTACAAAATACCTGGCATGTTAATTAATGATACAGAACATGGTATGTACCATTTACAATTATTGAAAAATAATATATAAGTTCATATTATAATAGTCTTCAAATAAAAACAAATATATGACAGTAATCACTGCTAGAGTAAAATTTATGATAACCATAAATAGTCCAATCAAATTAAAAGGCAAGAACGTGTTAATTTCAGAATGCTGGCATGGACATATTATTATTGAAGATTTTTCTTCCCATTAGTAACTAGTTTTTATGAAAAAGTGTAGTTAACATGTTCGTCTCTATGATTTGAACATGTTCTAATAATTTTTAAGTTCTGAACTTATTTCCAATGGAAAGAGCTTGCAATATTTAGTTCAGACGGCTTATTAACTCATTTTTGACAAAAATGTTAGTTAACAACTTCTTGCCATGGGGTCTTCATTAACGTCAGGAGGTTACGAAAGGAGAGGTGGCCAGGATTGAGGAAGGGGAAAGTTGCTAATGTTAACTATACTCGAGCCATCGTAAGATGGCATTTTTGACAGATCGTAATAGTGTTGTGACACACTTAAAATCATTAACGAAAAAATTCAGTCGAAAAAAAAATTCGTCGCACGGTGTGAGTTGAGAAAGTCTTTGTACATAAAAAAGGTTATAGAAGAATAATAAAACACATTCCACAAAGTCCAAATTAACGAGCAGGGGTCAAAATATAAAAGTATCAATGTCCAAAATCTAAAGCCAGGTAAAAAACAATATCGTAATCACAGCGTGCACACATTCGTTCTTTCCGCAACAACTGTCAAAACCTTAGAGTATCTACAATATATAGAAGGATAATAAAGCATTTTACCAAACCTTTATACGTGGTAAAATAGAGCTTACTCAGTTTAAACAATATGGCGACACATGAGAGAAAAAGAGACAAAAAAACATCACCCGGTCTGATCCGTCTTTTATTGTTTTGTAGCCGTTTTCTTTGCCCTCTAATAAAGCCATAGAAAAATATCATATTTAGAGGGCACAATCGATCTGTCAGATTTGTTGTGTTATTTTGGATACTTATTCTGCGTGTTCTACGCATATTATACAGGCAATAAATATCCTATAACATTTTGAATCATTTCGTTCATTCCATATTTAATGTTGGTGGACATCACTACTCTGGCGTTCGCGCAATAAAGTATAGCATTTGTCCTCCAATGTTTAGCTGTCATTAATTACGAAACTTCATGTAAGTCTAAACGTCAAAAGTGCCATCATAGAGTGGCCGTACTGTAATGAGTAATGATTGAAATTTGTGTTTAGATCTGTTAAAGGACGTAGGTAGACATAGATATGGAAGACCAATAATATAATAATCTGTAGATACGTTACAAGCGTGAAATCTCGGCAACTCAAAAGTAAGGTAATAAATAGCCTTACTTGCATTCGTTATCGAACGGACCTTCTTTGTGATCGGGCGCGACGCTACGCCGAAAAAAAGTCCTGGGGAAAAAGGAACAGAGTATCGTACACTATTGTCAGAATGAGTATTTTATTTAAGTCACCGATTTTTCTGTCTACACGCAGAGCGTTTGTGAAATAAGTGTGCCGTGATTTGTTGTCTCTTTCAATGCGATATTTGCTACATACGAAAGCCGGCTAGTATGGAAATATCGTGTCTATATTATATAATACGTCAATGAGACAGACAGCCAAAAAGTATTATCGGCAACGCGGTGTATATTTTATTAATCAATTTTATCGATTAAGCAGTTAAATTAAAAATAGAGAAAAATCAATTATTTTAATCCTTTATATCCCGAATGCATTTATTGTATGTAACCTGTATCTTGATCCGATAAGCCTTGCGCTTATACGGATATAAATAAGAGCAATTTATGTAGGTAATGACTGTGGCAATATTATCAGGAATAACCCATCAATAATGGGGGATAAATCTCCCCGGCTGCGTCATGTGTTATGCACAATAAGTGGCGAAGGTTGAATCCCGAGGGCATGACGCACGTATTAAGATAGAACAGATTAGTGATGGGAGGGATTGCACAGATAGCGAGGCTCTCCATAATGGCCAGCGTAACCATTATTACCTGAAGCTACTTATCGCACGCATACAGGTAAACCACCATATGAAGTGTTTTTCTGCTGTGCTGTACACACCACTAGGGAACGCAATCCCGAGTCGGGAATGCCCTTTCGGGATCCCTCGAGATTAGAATTTCCAATCCCGCGGGATCCCGAATACTTTTGTGTTTTTTGTTTGTTTATAGAGCTGATTAGCAATTAACGACAATGCCTTGCATTTTTATATCAGCAATTTTAATAAAATGCTCATTATTAATCATTGCGTTGTTTGTGTAGGCGTTTTTCCAGCATCAATCAGTCAATGTAGTAGAGTAAAAACTACTAACTAATAATAGTTTTTATTACTTTTTTTTTTTTAATTATTTGATATTTGTCTGTAGGTGCATCAATATATATATATTTTGACGCGGGTTACCCCCAAAGTAGTTAGAACTAACATATATATATATAATTTAAATTGTATTTACCAGAAAAACATTCATATTAATTAATTACAATAGATCTTATAAACTCAGATACAAATCAATAATACAATACAACAATACAAGAAACAATACAAATATTACCAAAATCAAAATAAGTCTCTTTTATTTAATAACATATTCATTAATTCTGTATTTTGCCCTTTTTTATTAATATCTATTTTGACACGACATGGGATTTTATTTAATATTTTTGGTATGACATATTTTAATGTTCTTTGTCCATATTTATTTATGACCTTCGGTATTCGTAGTCCTTCTTTAACCGTAAATATGGTACTATGTTTTTGAATCAATCTATGCTTATATGTCCCATCTTCATGGTATCGTATAATTAGTTTGTACCACAACATAGCATTAATTGGCATAGAGCCTTGTTTCTTGAAGAGTTCCTGTATATCTCTAGTAGCACTTTCTTTATTTATTAAATTAAATTTTTTTTTTTTAGGTTGTTGGGTTGAAAGGTTGATAAAATACAGCAAATATTATTCAAAGCTATTTTAATAATTTGAATGTGTTGTCTTGTCTGTCTGTTAATAGTGTCTGTCTATAGTGAATGTCTATAGACATATACAATTAAATATGCAAATCATAAAAAATGCTGATCAATCCCGATAATTCCGATAATCTCGTCCGATTTTTCGGTTCGAGATCCCGATCTCGCGGGATCGGGATTGCATTCCACAAAAAGCGTCGGTCACTTGCAGGCATAGGATAAAGAAAAATGCAAGTCAAGAAAAGCTTGTCGGATTTTCAATTGTCCGGAAATGACTGAACTACCCGAGTAGCCATATTGCATTAAATTTTGCCTAAAGCTTGACATACACGAGTAGAAATAGTCCCTTTGAATATAGGTCACCATTTCCTGTCTTGCAGTTTTCGTCTTTGCGAGCCCAGCATTTACATTCACATCGTAACCCCAATGCATTTGTAGTTGGCCTCGACTTCTGCAGCCCAGACGTGGAGGTCACTCCGTCGGTTGTAAGCCTCACTGTAGTGCAAACATAATCCCATGTCAGCTTGGCCAGCGTCAGCACAATATCAGTAATATTTTTCTTATATACTCGTTGGTCTTTCAGTCTCTCATTGAGAAGCCCAACATAGCTTTTTGTGTAACAGATGATTATGTTACTACCTGCTATGTGAGATTTTGTTCGCGTATCAGAAGATACTGAGGTGTCTACTTATTCCTGAGTTTGTAGTCAAGTTTTCCAATTTCGTGACCACATACTTTGTTCGCACTGGTGATACAGTTAAGATTTATGGTAATCCTTTGTGTTTTACCGAAGATTTAGTGCAAAACTTTTCAGGCAGTCTGCCTTACAATAAGTCTGATAGAAAATCAATAGACGAAACCTTTTATGGTAAAACAATGATGAAAGCGCTTACAACTGTATGGTTCTGGTACTGATAGCGTGTTATCACTTTAATGAAAAGTGTTTATTTTCTATGTGTTTATTGTATCCACGGTATCATGGGCCCACGATAAAACTCAGTCGAAGAACATATGTTTCATGTAAGCTAACCTGGAGACTACTATAAGCTGAGTGCGTTACAAGTATAAAAAAAAACATATGTTATATTAATCCGATATATTAAAAGAGTTAAGGTTGTTATTACGGTCGTTAGACATATTTAACTGTAACTGGTTGCGGATATTTTATACGAACCGTATGTTTTTCCGAGAAACAATTCTCGAAGTTTCGTTAAATTCATATTTAACGTCATCAGGAGGACGACCTTTACCAGCGGAGGTATAGGGTAGTGATGGGTCTGCTCTGTACTCACTACTACAATGTAGTGCTACATTACATTGAAGTGCACACTTCACACGTTTTGAAGTGTAATGCACACTACAAACTACAAACCCTTTGATGTTATTGAAAGTATATACTTCAAATAGTACACTTCATTTCAAAGCGAACACTACAAAGTACACACACTTCGAAGTTATCGAAAGTATGAGAAACATACTTTAAATAGTACATTTTTTACGTGAAATTTTTGGGAAGTTGATGTAGATAAATGAAGAAATCTCTGGAAACTGTAGTAACAACCCCCCCCCCCCATGGTTTGAAAAATTTTGGGACCGAATGAAGAAATTTTTGGGATCTTGATGTAGCTAAACGAAGAAATCTCCTTTTTTTTAGCTTGCCTAATTTTTATTTGGGAAAAAAATATTTACTTCACTAGTGCTATAATTACTTCATTTCTTCATTTCATTACTTCACTTCATTAATATACAATTACTTCATTACTTCACTTCATTTACTTCACTTCAATTCGTAGTACTACAATTACCTCACTTCATGTAGTTTTTACTACAATTGTAGTGTACACTTTGTAGTCTTCAAACTGGTGAACGTGTGTGTGTAGTAGTCTTCATTTTGAAATGTAGTTTTTCCCTTCGCTAGTAGAGGGCGGACTGATTAATGGTTCCGAGGGCGTAAATTACATGCCCTTTAGTTATGTTCAAATTATGTTCACTTCTTCTACGATAGAGGTCGCCAGTGTGCAATATGTACTAGTTTCGTCGGCGGACTTTACTGTGACGTCTCTCAAATGTTGAATTTATGTCGTAAGAAAAGGACGCCAATTGCTTGATAGTTTGTAACTGTCATCTCTTAATACTCCGCGGGTAAATGTCGTCCTCCTGATGACGTTGAATAAGAATTGAACGAAACGTCGAGAATCGTTTCTCGGAAAAATATACGGTTCGTATAAAATATTCGTAACCAGTTACAGTTAAATAATCCGATGTACTTTTTATTTATTAATACATAAATCGATTATCGTTTAATATTTATAAGGCGAGTGTTCCTTATTACGGTTTTCGTTTGACAATGACAAATAATTGTCCAATATGTCATAATGCGTAGGTAACACGATTTTTTGGTTTGAGGAATGTCTTTCTCAATTTTTTTGCTTATATTGCAAGAAAGTTTCTTCAGGGAGGGCCACTTCAAAGGACAGATATGAAGAATAAATAATTATATAAATGAGACTTTATACACGCTTACAAATATTCAACACGTTAATGATAATGGGTTTAAATTAATTAATTAATCTCTTTTGGAAGCTTAACGTAACAAAAATCAAATAATGTATTTAAAGCCAATGTATGTATGATTTAAATCCATTGTAACAGTGTTGGTACACTTCACGACTGTGTGTAGATAAATCGCATAATTATTACGAAGTGTGTAGTATACACTGATTAGCGGATTAAAGCCTGTTGAATTTATAATAATGTTTGTTTTTCATCAATTTTCCAATTATTCAATTATTCGAATCGACTTATTAAAATGTTAATTAGGATAAATTATAGAAGTCTCACAGAGACAAAGCTATTTATGTATGGGAAACGTGATTGGAAGTCTTTTATATGGTGGCTCAGGGCTTACATCCATGGTTCTCATGTATAAATCGCTTCGTCTCTGTGAGACTTCTATAATTTATCCTAATTAATTAATCATCCCACTGGGAACAAAAACCAGTAACTGTGTTCTTCGAACATACTTTCATATAAAATATTATTAATATTATCAATAAAGATAATAGGTATACAATAACCTTTATACCATTAATGTAGTTAGAATGTAAATATTTCTGAAATCAATGTCTGAAACATGAATTAGATGAGTTCGTTCATAGATGCATTACCTTAAATCATAAAATCCAAAAAATTGCAATTTCGTTAGATTGAGTAGGTACGTATTTATTTTATTTTTAGATAGATCTAAAGGCAGTCTTTTCACGTGGCAACCTGTATGTGACGTTTAAAAGCTTTTTATAATAGACCCAATAAAAATAAAAACCTTCAACTACAAGCGGATACGATGTACCTACATAAAAGTATTATCTTTATTAGTCACGACAGATAAGTATATTTATAGGCTCGCGAGAGTGCTAAAATAAAATGATTTATCTCAAACTGAGAAAATATTTTATATTTTTATAAAGCCAATCACACTAAAAATAAACTTTTTTTTGCATATAAAAATGACATTGAAATTTATTCGCTTCGAAAATCACATCAAATTATTTTCATGATTTATGCCGACATGTTTCAACAAATCGCCTTTTATATAGGTATTTAATAAATGTACAAAAATTGCGCACTTCCGTTTTATAGATAAATTGTTGATAGGCTAAACAACTGAATGAGAAGATGTATGAATGTGGCCGAAGCAAAAGTGGTGTGTCAGGATAGAAGAGTGCGGCGTTCAATCCTCCCTGCCTACGAAACGGCGTGATGGTTAGTTAGTTAGTTAGTTAGATAAACAGGCTAATAGATAGGCTAAACAATTGACAATAATCACTTTAGTTATTTATTCGTTATAGTTCATTCATCATTCGTTATTTCAGTTCATTATCAGTTATTATTAGTTCATTATTCATTAAATAATGAGCAGCAATTGTTTGAAAAAAATATTACAAATTATATGCTCAAACCGCGGTATGTATTTCAGACACATATTGTATCGTATCAAAATCATATCAAAAATACAAATAATTTTACTTAAATAAATTAAAGAATCCGTGTGGTTAGTACCTATTATTTATTTTAATAGCAATAAGAAATACCTACATACTAACAATTGCAAAACAAATGCTTCTAAAATCAAATCAAAAAAAGACTAACTTCTTTTAATTATTATGATAAAATTATAGGCAAAGACAATTTTTTTTTACTCATGGACAGTATTCAAAATAAACTAATTTTCACATAAATTAAAAAATATATATAAAAAATAAAAATACATAAAAATGTTTTTTCTCTTTCCGAATATGAATCTAAATCACACACACACGCACACACGCACACACGCACACACGCACACACGCACGCACGCACGCGCGCTCATATGCATACTATCTACTCACTTACACTAAACATACTTAACTCATTCCCCCTCTCTCCTTTTAATTCTTTCTTCTTTTGGTGTCATGTCAGGTCCCCCCAACGTTGACTATCACCCGAGAGAAAGCGTCCCTGTCCTGGGCAGCACGAAACAGCTCTCCAACACTTCTTATGCCCGTCCAGTCGCGTATATTGCGGAGCCAGGAAATTTGTCTCCTTCCAACACCTCTACGACCCTCTATCTTGCCCATAAGAATCAGGTGGAGCAATTCATATTTTTCTCCTCTGAGCACATGACCCAAATATGATACCTTTCGGATTTTGATATTTGTCAGCAACTCTCTATTCACTCTAGCTCTTTGAAGAACTCTTGTGTTGCTGACCATATCCGTCCAGGGTATCCGGAGCATTCTCCGATGTATCCACATTTCGAACGCCTCCAGCCGGTTCATGCTACTCACTTTGAGGGTCCACGATTCCACTCCGTACAGCAGGACTGACCATATATAACATTTGACCAGTCGCTGTCGAAGTTTCAGGTTAAGATTGTCATCGCAGAATATCTGTCTCATTTTGTTAAAAGCAGCTCGCGATGCTTCAATTCTGCATTTGACTTCGGTTTCTGGGTCGAGGTCTTCCGCTAGGATACTTCCAAGGTATTTAAACTTTGTCACTCTCTCTATACCAGCCCCATTCAATGTGAGGCGTGCTCCCGTGTGATCTTGCCTACTAAACACCATGAACTTTGTTTTACTCACGTTCATGTTAAGACCCAGTCTTACACCAGCATCATTAATTCTGTTTACAAGTGTTTGTAAGTCTTCCATACTATCTGCCAGAATGACTGTATCATCCGCATACCTGATATTATTGACGTGTACACCGTTAACCTTGACCCCCAGTTCTATGTCATGCAAAGCCTCCTTGAATACTAGATCGGAGTATAAATTGAACAACATAGGTGACAGTATACACCCTTGTCGAACTCCACATTTGATTGGTATAGACTTTGTTGATCTAGTTTCCAACTTGATGACAGCTTCCTGGTTCCAATATAGGTTATTAATAATGTTAATGACTTTGTCATCAATACCACGCTCTTGGAGCATCTTGATGAGGTCCGCGTGTTTCACTCTATCAAACGCCTTTTCATAATCAATGAAACACGCAAAAACGTCTTTTCGTTGGTCGCGGCATTTCTGCAGTAGCACGTCTATTGCCAGTAACGCTTCTCGTGTTCCAAAACCACTCCTGAAGCCAAACTGGGAGTTATCCAAATCACATTCACATTTTAATCTTATTCGTGAATGTATAATCTTTAAAAATACTTTTAACACATGACTCATAAGGCTGATCAGACGATAATCCCCGCATTTTTTGGGGTGTGGTTTCTTAGGAAGAGTGATGAATGTAGATTTAAGCCAATCTTGGGGGATGACCCCCGTGTCATAAATAATATTAAACAGCTTTAACAAGTACTCAATATTTTTGTCGTCAATTAATTTCAAAATTTCGGTAGGTATTTCGTCCGGTCCACAGGCTTTTTTATTTTTACTGTTAGAAATAGCATAGAGGATTTCAGATTTCATTATTGCTGGTCCAGATTGTAATGCATTCAAACAGACTTCAGGTCTGTTATCGTCAAAAAGTGTACTTATATAGTTTTCCCACGTCTTAGTAATATCAGAGTCATTTAAGATCAGATTATTAGACTCATCCGTTAGACATGCGGGTGTTTGTTTTTTATTCAGGCCAGACAGTTGTTTTACTTTTTTATGTAAGTTGAACGCATCGTGCATTTCGTTTAGTTTCTCTAGTTCTCCGCATTGCTGTTTAACCCATTCCTCTTTTGCTTTTCTAATTTTTTGTTTGACTAATCTTTGGATAACTCTATATTTATTCGGATCATTCATAGCTTTTCTTCTCTGCTCCATCAACTCTAGAATTTCATCAGTCATCCAGCTCTTTTAATTCCTTTTAATTCCTAAAAATTATTATCTATTTCAGTAGCACACTATAATATAAAAAAATAAATGTCATGATGGTAAGTACACCTAGTAAAAACTGCATATTGTCTATATAATGTGATTCAATATAATATCTGTATGCATGTACCGTATGCTGTCCTTTTTATTAATAAATAAATAAATCTTCACTGCACGAGACGTGGGGATACTTCACTGAACTGTGGACTCAAAATTCAAAATATGACTAGTAATATTAATTAAATATAACACTAATTAAAATTTGATGCTAAATATGTATAAATATAAATAATAATGTAGGTAATAACTATCACCACATTGACATTTTCAACGCAACAATAAGAAACATAAAACAAACAATATCTACACTACCGCACTCAAACTAATTCGTACATTATATCTTCCCTTCTACTCCCGTCCCACATTCCCCTCCACCCTCTCCACTCGCTATTAAAGTAAGTTAAAGTAAATTTTTATATTCAGTGGAAATTTTGTAATTGGCATAATTGTAAAAACCATTATTTCATATTTTTAAGATTGTTGTTTTGCTGTTAATTTTCCCCAAAACAAAATAAATAAATAAATAAATAATTTTTTCTGTGTTTGATAAGCGCATAATATATGGAAAGAAATGTAGCGGCATTCCGCGACAGAAGAGACGCGGCGGAAGATCTGCGCATTAAGCATAAGGCATCTGCCGGCCTTACATTGTTTCCTTTCATTTTCAATTAACTTTATTTTTCATTGTGTAGATCATAGCTGTTCCAAAAACAAAATTATTATGACAGATTCGAAGTCTGTTGTGTTTAAAATTGTTTAGTGAATTTTTTTACATGTGCGCTTAAGTGCGTCTACTTAATATAATATATAATATTTACATTGTTTATTATATAGCGTATGTAGGTAAATTATAAATACATCAATTTCTATGTAAAACATATTTATAAACTGCCTATCCTCACAATTAGTACACAATGAAAATTAAAACAACAAACGTATTTCATTTATAGTTCGCATGGTGTTCTTTTGTTTTGTGGGTATATTTAATTCTTGTTGATGTCAATAATAATAATAATAAAAAATAAATAAATAATAAATAATAATAATAATAATACCAATAATAATAATAATAATAATAAGAATAAAAATAGTTTTTTTAATTCGTATCTTATTTTTTGTATTGTATTACATTTCATCTGCCTAACTAGGGATTACCTGTTTGAAGGCAGTCGACTATATACATAGCAAAAAGAGTTAAAAAATATAATTTAGTATACATTATAATAAATTTTTTAAATGAACAAATATATAACAAATTTAAATTTGATAAAATAATTACAATAAATTTTTAACGAACAAATATATAATAAATTTAAATTTGAAAAAATAATTAGGAACAGAAATACAGAATTATCGGTAAAGTAAGTAAATTATCGGTAAGTAAAACAAAAAGAGAAATCGAAATAAAATATACATTACAAAATATATAATAAAATTTTTAAATAAGCTAAAAACATGGAGAGAAAATTACACAGCATTATAGAAGAATTCATGTTAGGGTTTTCTCAGATAGTTCTCGTCCGATTTCAACGAGCCCCCCATTTAATTGTTATTTAGAGCATGTGGTCTCATTTTTTTAAAAGTTATCCGGTATCAAATACTTTTTGTCATTTCTTAGCCATCCTTTGGTAGACTTTCTAGTTTGGTATTGGTGGTTTAATTGGACATAGTACTTATATTTTTATGAAAATGTAAAATCACTTTGTGAATATAAATTTGTCTATTATCCAAAACCCTAAATTCCCTATAGAGACATTCACTCCGATATCGAAATGGTTTTTTCATTATAACTCTCAGTAGGGCTTTTTGTGTTTTATCCACTGGTTTTAGACTAGCTTTATAAGTACCACCCCACCCTAATATTCCGTATCCTAAGATAGAGTTACAAAGCGCATAGTATATTTGTTTTAAGAGATGCATGTTAATGTACAATACAATGATATTAAATAGCTTCTTCTTATATTTTATCTTTTACACTCACACCCATTCTATAAAGCTTTACAAACATTGTGACGCGGTTTTACATAATATATTCTGAGCGAACATGATAATAATTCCTTTTATATCGATTTGCATGTCTGCAATATTTTTTATCACGTTTCATTCCTTTGGCAAGCAAGCGCCGCTAGAGTGAAGTAAATAAATGTATCTATTTTCTACAATATTTTTCGCATTTCAGCAAAAGCACTCTCCACCCGTAGGTTTTCTGCTGAGGAATCTTGACAACCATCGACAGCTTCTCCGGCGGCTCTCCCGCTCGTCCGGGGTAGTTCACCCCTTAGAGTATATACAATGTTCACCCCCGCCCCCCGACTTCTGATTCCTGACTCCGCTAAGGCTCTGGATTCGGCTGACAGCTGATAAGGCGATACAGCTCTCACCCTCTCAGCGATCGTTTCAACTTCTCCTCGCCGTATATTAAATATGAAGTTTGCAATACAGCCTCATTTGTCAAAGTGGCAAAAAACGGCTCGTCAAATCGGGTCGGACTTGCTCATATATTTATAACTAGGTAAGCGTCAGTAAAAAGGGTCCTACCACATGTCCAGGCCCATCGCATCCCATATCGGTCCTACACTTTTGCCAACCGATTCGGCATTTTTTATGCTAAAGTGGTAAACCTCACAGAGCCACTTAAAATTATATGTGTACAAGCTGCGCGGGGAGGCGTCCACAAAAATACGATTCACTGCCAATAATAATAAACATTACAAGAAATAGAATGAGACATCATATATATTTTTTGTTATTTTTACAATTTAATATATCATTTAAGGTATCAGATATAGGAATTATTTATTTTACTGTCTCTATGAGTCAGTCTACTGAGTCAGTAGACTCGTGTATAGAGAAGAAGTACATGTACAAGGTATAAAAATGCATTTCAAAACATTTTTATAATTATATTATGTGTCTAGTAGGTGTATGTTTATATGTTTTTAAGTTTCAATTATAAATTTTTCTAATCTGTTATTTTTCTGATCGTTTGGGGGAAATTATTAAAGAAATTATTACTAAGAAAACTAAACTATAAAACTAGATATATACATGTCGCTCATGATAAAACAATAAATACCGCGTATACCACACTTTTATCAAAATCTAGTTTTTTTTGTGTATTTGTCTTTAAAATGTGTGAATATGTAATCAGGCAAAAGCTTATGTCTTAAAAACAATGATTTGTGTCTCTTATTCCATTAAAGCAATTCCTCGTATTCTATTTATTGTAATGAATCTAGGTATTATGCAGATTTTTGCCTTCCCTGTGAAATTTGTATAGTACCTATGAAAGTGAGGTGAAGACAAAGCCAAGTATATAAAATGAAATGTAAGTAACGGGCAGATTTCGAGAAAAATACTACTATTATGCACTTTATTTATTTCTATACACGTATGCGTATATTTTTTTATTATAACAATACAAGAAAATTGAAAGGATTTTTATATACCTAAGATAAAACACGTTTTACAGTAAATAATTAAAAAAAAAACATTTATAAAACATATTTAAGATAAATGATTAATATAAAATATAACAATATAAAACAATATACAATAAATAAACAATAGAAATGAACAATATATATAAACAATAATTAATACACAAGAAAACAGTAATAATTAGAAACCTTTAAGAAATTAATAATAGAGTAAAATAAAGATAATTAAACCAATATAACAGATAAATAAGTTAAAAAGATAAAATAAACCAAAAAATAAATATAAAAGATAAAATCAAAACATATTTAAAATGGAAATTAACAATAATTAGGACACTTTAAAATAAATAAATATATTTAATTCACGGGAAACAAAACATAAGTAAAAATTTGTTCCATTAAACTGTAATTAATTCTATTGGTATATTCTAAGTCTGAGTAATTCTTTAATTCGGGTAGGCTCCTACAGTGAAAAATGTCTACGAATTCCGAAAATTTGTTTACAAGGCGATGCATGCGTGTTAACGACGAATTTAATGCACAGTAATTCCTGTGGGTCCCTACAAAGAACACTTCGTGATGTCTCGTTTGTCTCGGTATATTATACGAGACCATCTGAATCAGTTCAGGGCAGTCCAACACACTTTTAATAATTTTAAATAGGAACACTATGTCGCATGCGTGCTAACGAATAATATTCTCGAATCTCGGAGAGCATAATCCGTCCCAGAGATTATCTCGAGATGAAAATATCGTCTGCGGACACTTGGCTTAACATAAAATCACCGTCCCCCGCAATGAATATAGAGATTTTATATGTATTATTTATATTCAAGCACAGGGCAATAAAGTGCGGATTCAACAGCGCTGGATTCAGGAATCAAAGCGCTAAGCGGCCCTAGGAGGAGGGCCGTAAAGGGGTGAAACGAGCTGTCGCGCCATTGGAGAGGCTTATTACACATTATACAGCTTAAAGTTCCGTCGTTAAAAAGGGATATAAAAGTTTGCAGCTTCCGGTTAAGCTCGACGTCGGTCTCCGCCATAAAAGCGAGAAGAATACTTCCGGTCGTAGCTCCACCCCGTTCCTGATTGAATTTCAAGCAGAACCGATAATGTTTTGAGTGCACTTTTATTTTATTGGAAATCTCGCGGCATTTATGCCCTCTTTTGATAGCTTAGTGTAAGAAGCAGGTAAATTATTTAATGCCAGCTGTAACCCGTCAAAAATGACGGTACTTTTACATGTCGGTTCCTAAAGAATCTAAATCTAAATAAAAGAATAAGTAGGGATTTTTTTTATAAAAATTGAAGAAAAACAAAGTTTTTTTTATAGAAAAAAACACGAACTGACAGACAACGAAATTATTATTATTGGGATATTTATATCAATATACGCAACATCCATTAGGTATATCCAGAATAGTGTAGTAAACACATTCTAAAATTATTGATTTATAATTTAATATATTAGTGTCTGCTGAGTCCCATGAAACCACTCAAGAAGTAGAAATTAGTCATTAGTAGAAATAATCATTTAGAACTCTGTTACAACCCTCATTAACAGAAGAGTTAGAACCACCCCTCCTATTCGGAATACCAAGTTTGTATTACCTACATCCCGACAAAAAGTAGATAGTTACACACGCGTGAAGTTTCTATGAGACACCATCATTATTTTGATGATGTTACGTCAAAATTGACGAAGTGTACAATAACAGCGGTCAATACACGACTTTTAAAATAACGCAAATCAATGAGAATGGACCTGAAAATATGAATGACATGCAACGGCGACGGTGTTATTAATAATTAAAACATTATGTCTTTAGTCTCGTATGGCGAGAAAACTGAACCAGCCGACGTATATCTACGTCGACAGAAGTGATGATAATTTAACCGGCGGCATACTAATCGTTATTTGAGTTTGTATCTGATTGCGATGGTTTTCTAGTTTTTTTTCAATCGGCTCTCAGGCACATACATATATATGCCGTAATTGATTTCTTATTTGATAAATTTTTTTTTTTTATTACCTTAAGTTTTACTTTTCTTATATCTTCATTTTACTCTATTATTTTTCTTTTGTTACTATACATATATGTCTCTTTTAACTTGTAATATTTGATACTGCTTTATATATATTTTATCCTATGTAAATTATAAGTAGGTACCTACAACTAAATATGCAATGTACTTATGCAAGAAAATGGTAAAAAAACGTGCCGACAAACTTTACAAGACTTGGCAAGATCTATGTATAATAATAGAAAATATGTATAAATTTAATAATAAATAATAATAAAAAAAGAAGAGTATTTCTGTATGTGGAAGGTACAGTGAGTTGATTTTTGCAGGTCTCTTCGCGTTGCGTTGCCCTTTACACGACGTGACACGGAGACGGCCTTTTAGAGCAAAAAATTATGAATCTGACGACGAATGAGTAGGGTCGATATGTCAGCTTTCGCTCAAAAACGACCCTGGGAATGCGGTGGGCGTCCATTCACTGATTGCGTCGATGATTGGCAACTGATTTTTTGCAGTTCGACGGGCAACCATCGCTACTAGACAACATTTTTTTTATTTTTATTTTTATTTATTTATTTATTTATCTTCATCTTGTTACATGACAGGAGATGGAGCCGCTCATCTCACTAGGGAGAACCTGTGCCAAGATGAGCAGCTGAACAATATAGTTAGAACAAAAAATAATAAAGATATACAACAAAATACTATATAACTATAAAATTAATTAATTAATTAATTGAGTATATAAATATAAAATGTGGATAATAAGAACAGAATATACTGTAAAATACAAAAGCAATAGTGAAAGTAGAGTAATATATATAAAAATCATATGCATGGATAGTAACAAAATGTATATAATAGCACAGTTAAAAGTATATTTAGGTATGTACCTATATAAGAGAATTAAATGAATGTTTGTGTATATTAAATAGTGATAAGAAATGAAGTTTAATGAGCAATAAATTATGACCTGTTTTCGGCAGTTGGGTATTTGTGCAAATGCAGGTGACAACAATGTCCTCTCCAATAGTGTTGTGTAAAAAGTTAAGAGTAGGGTGTCCACACTGACTATGACAGAATGGACACCAAAGACATTTGGATATCACTTCCATCAGTCTGCATAACTCCCTTAACCATTTTTTTAAAAAGTGACAGAGTGTTTGCACTCCTAATATTTTCGGGAAGAGCATTGAAGAACAAAGGAGCCTTGTAAAAAAAACTTCTTTGTCCAAACACTGTCTTGGCACTTATTGGCTGATACATTAAAGAAGTGGACATTCTAGTATGGTGCATTTGCTGGGTTCGTTTAATAATAATTTTGATTTTATAGAATTTGCACAGAGTTTGAATAATGGCAAGCTGGCTGACAGTCATTATTTTATTTTCGCTGAATAAAAGTTGTGAGGAGTATAAAAAACTTTTTTAAACATGATTTTTAAGATTAATTTTTGTGCATTATGTAAAGACTCTAGGGTGGTCTTATAGCAGTTTCCCCAGCAAATAATATTATAGGTTAGTAATGATTGTACAATAGCATAATATACAGTTTTTAAAGTGTCTTTGTCCAGTATGTTCCGTAATTCCTTGAAAATATATGTAAGTTTTCTAATTTTATTTGTTAACATAGTAATATGGTTGTTCCACTTCAGGTGTTTATCAATAATTATTCCAAGGTACTTGATGTTGTCTACTCTTTCCAAAGATTGACAATTGCATTCCTGTACACAGGTATGTAATGTCAGATCATGGTCTAATGAAGGTTGGTTTTTAGAGGAAATACTGAAAGTAATATATTTGGTTTTTTGAGAATTAAGTGTAAGAAGATTATTATCAAGCCATCTTTTTAGAGTCAACAAACCTTCATTGCTTTTAGCATAGGTTTCTTCCCAAGTATCACCACTAAATACCAAGACTGTGTCATCTGCAAATGCCTCAGAAATACCAGAAAATTTTACTTTACATAAGTCATTAATATATAATAAGAATAAAATAGGTCCCAGTACACTACCCTGTGGTACACCATATAAAACTGTATTGTTTGGGCTAACATGTTCCTTTATTGTTACTATTTGCGTTCTATTTTTAAGGTATGTTCTAAACCAGTTTAGTGTCTTATTTAAAATACCCAGTGAACCGAGCTTTTTAAGGAGTATACCATGGGATACAGTATCAAAGGCCTTGGACACATCTAAAAAAACTGACAATGTATTACGACCCGCATCCAATGTTTCTACAACTGTGTTTACAACTTTTAATGCTGCGTCACTTGTACTTAAGTTCTCTCTGAAGCCAAATTGATTTTCTGAGAGAATTTCATATTTATGTAAATAATTCATCAATCTTATCTTGGCTAATTTCTCTATTATTTTGGATAAGGTATTGAGAAGGCTAATTGGTCTATAATTGTTAATTTCTAAATTATCTCCTCCTTTAAATATGGGTATAACTTTGGCATTTTTACAATGATTAGGAAACACACCTTCGTTAAAACTAATATTTACAATATGTGTATTTATATCTTTGTAACCAATCATCGATACAATCAGATACGAATCCCAAATAACTATATAATAAAGAAAACTATACAATATACAAATAACGAAAATATCCGGTTAAAACAACTGTTAAAACATCACCAGCTTACAGCTTTTGCTATCAGCAAACGAGTGTTGCTAATCATGGTACTTATTATTCAGTAGAGATTACAGATGATTTTTTAAAATAAATTACACTACAAAAATATTGAGGAAACTATTTAAAATATCCAGTAAAAATGAGTTACACGTCTATGGATACTGAAGCGAAATGACAGCTTATTTAAAATGACATACTTGTTGACAAAATGTCAACATCTTTATAAGAATGCCTATCAAAGTTACGAGACATTCTAGACTGTGGGATATCAATTATTTTTTTCCCCATAAAATTATGGAATTCCTCAGCGTACTAGTCGGCACAATAAAATTAATCTTCTGTGGACCTATAGATCCATCAAATCAAGTATTTATTAAATACTAATCGCACTGCATTCAAACAATAAATACACAATACACATAAATGTACATGTTAAATATACTTAAATGTAAAAATACATGTTACTAGAGCGTGCCGAAGACACTTGTAATTGGGATAATGTATCTTTTATCCCGTTAGTGTATCTAATAAATATTTTTAAAAAATACAGAAAGATCGATATAATTAGGGATTATTTTATAGACTTTCGGAGGTGGATGAGCCCTCCGGTTTTGGACAGAGTTGAACTCAAGAGTCACCACTCCGTTTGTAGAGTCGGAGATCTCTGCTGTGGTTGATGATGTAAAAGTCGCGATGTTTGAATAGTATTTATTGGAATGTAATAATGATACAAGTTACAAGTGCAATAATTATAGGTACACAATAATGAATCGATAAATGACGAGAGCTTCCGCTCGATAGGTAGCTTCCCGAGAAGTGAGGCTTCGATCGGGGAGCGCTTCGCCGTAAGAATGACACTGGGCGAGGGAGATACTCGGCTCTGCAGGCGCCGATTTATTCGGTAATTCAGAACAAAGGCTCGGGGTTGTTATGATTTCGTCTTTACTCGGCCGCGCGTGTAGAAATTTAGTCTAGATCAGCAAGGTGAGTTTTCTCGCTCTCCGTGCCCCCTGCTATACATTGTCTTTGTACTCGGTCGTTGGTCTGGCTTACTTTGTCGACTGTTTGCTGTCCTCAGCGTTCTTGCCTCGGCCTTTGTGTCGAGGGCGACGGCCTGCCGTTTTTGATGTCAGCGTATGCGGCACCTCATTACACAGGCGTGTGTGTACGCGTCTTGGGCCACCACAGACTTATAAGCTATTAATAATTCTTCATACCTCAAGTATTCAAAAATTAAAATAGGCCACTCGGTTCTTGTAATTCTCTAAAGTACTTTAATCTTTAATTACTTTAATTCCTACTTGCTGCGAATTAAAGTTTTACACAGTGAAAACATAATATTTTAGGATTATGTCTTCACTTTCAATACTTAGATACACTGAAAATAAATTGTTACATACCATTTTACTGACGTATATTTTCATCTTTCAAAGGTGTATCACAGATGATACCTTTTGCGTCCCACACAAAATGTATGTAATCGAAAATAGCAATTTATTTATAATACGTAATATGTTATTTGATACATTTTTGTTATTGTAGTCTATCTTGTTAAAAAACGTAAAAAATGTCAATGAAATAATGTGTCTTCATTCATATTAAACTACGCCTCAGGGTGTGAAAATTTATAAGTCAATGGTTTAAACAAGACTAAATATATATTTTTTTAACTCTCCTCCTTGCATTTTATATTTAATTACCGATAAAAAGGCGTTTACTAGACAAAAGAAATTTAATTGCTTGATATATACACACATAATACATATAAACATAGACAAGCCACTCAGTCCACTACCTACCTCGCTAGATATATAGTAATACCTGTTCTGAAGTAGGTAGTGTTTTAAAAATCATTTTACCACCTTAAATCTAATATTTATTTTGAAATAAAGTATACACAGTAAAAATCAAGAGCAAAAAATATAAAAGTATCATGCGGGGCAGGAAAAAATGCAAACGATACTAAAATTGTTAACGATAGTAAAATAAAAAAAAACATTGCAGTTTGTATATTATTACAATATTATTAAAAATACACTTCTTTTAAATTGAAGTAATAACCCACTAAGTGAAACCCGTTTTTTGGGAAGGTTTTTTTATTCAATTTTAGAGATTTCTTATTCTAGGTTAATGCGCAATTAATTTTTTATTTATTTTCGTTGTTTATTTCTATTTAATTAAAATATAAAATTTAGGTGGGACTGTGTAATACAAAGGCAGTTATAATACAAAAATAAAAAGAGAAAGATACAGTTATAGAATAAAGTAGATACAAAAACAAAAATAAGATGGATTCAATACGGATACAATAACAAAAAATAAAAAAGTAAATACAATAACAAAAACAATCGTGTCACATAAATATATAGATACCAGAAATACGGTAATATTTGCCAGTTCGGAGATCGAGGGTGGATCACTTCTTCAACAAACCTTTCGAAGGAATTTAGCGCGATGCGGGCTCAGGAATTCAGTTAGTGAATATAACAAGGCGACATCTCCGCGATACTACCGAGCGAACCAGTGATCAGTAATTCTTGATATTACAACATGCGATATTAGTAAGTGACCAGCGCAGTGCGACCAGTAGTGATACCAGCGGTGGTGGAATAAAAGAATACCGGGGCGAGTAGTTTTTACAATCGAATATTACGGGAAGTGATCTTAGCGAAAGAGACAGCGTTAATATAAAATAAGAAACTTTAGCGAAAGAGACAGTGTTAATATAAAATAAGAAACGGTTCAATAAGTATGTGAAATATTCGGAAAAAATTGAGCGACTATAAAATTACGAACGGTACTACAATTTAACTCGTGTAAAGTGACTTTATTTGGTAAAAAATTAAACTAAATTAAGAGGCCCTAGTATACGATTTTCGTATTTGCTCTCGATTTGCTAAATTTAACGTAAACTTATTAAATCATTTTGGAAAACCCATAGCTTTTAATCAATTTTATTATGATAGATCCATTTACTCTTGAAGCATTTCTTTTAAAAAATATGAACAAATATATTGTTATAATATCAAAAAAATTATAACCCCGAAACACTATTTTAGTTTTCATGCAATAAAGCTATCTTTGGTTTACTTATCTCGTATATTTTCAAATAAAGACCATATGTTTTATTTATAAATTGATTATATAAAGTTTGAAAAAGAAGTGGTGCTATTCAGACATTAATATTTTTCGACAAGTTGTTAAATATATCGTTTTAAAAAAGACAAAAATTAAACGTTCTGTTTCCTATATTGCAGTATCCATAAAACCATTAAAACATCGATTATTTTAATTAAATTTAACATGCGTACTAGAAAGTTTCACTGTCATTAATATAAAAAAATTCCAAAAATTATACCTCATACTCAAGAATTCAAATTAATTAAATCGTATTGTCTGTTAAAATATCATTTTTCTTTCAAATCAGACTTCGGTTTTGACAGTCCAACCGAAGTCTGATTTATTGAGTCTGAGTGATTTTCCAACGGAGTTTATTATCAATTAATACCTCTAAGTATTTGATAACACGTGCTTTTTTTAGACGTAAATATTTTCTGTGTACAGCAGCTATATAAAAGATTTTGTTTTAAACTCTGTATATTTTTCATTTTGCGGTATTATCATCATTATTTTTGAGTGTGTTCGTTCAGCAAATATTTTTTCATCAAACACCGCGCTGCTTCGTAACTGGAATATTAGCCACGAAAAACCTTATATTTTTTAAGAAAAATGAATATATTACAACGCACCCAAGTTATTTAACGTCTGATGTACAATTTGTTTAATGACTGGATGTAACATTTATATGAGATTAACCTAGCAAATGTGGGGTCCAATCGGGAAAAAATGGCTGCGATATAACCATATATATTATTATGAGAAAAATACTCGTATAAAATATAGTACAAGATATTAATCGTATTAAATAAATACTTTATGTATTTCCTTATGAAGCCTTATTCAGTGCAAAACAAAATACTAAAAGTGGTGCGACTCAAATATTTAATTAAAATAAAAAAACATATTTCATCACTTTTTACTGAAAAAAAAAACCCTTTTTTGACCGATTAGGTCCAATAGACGTGAGGCCGGCCCTGCCGTGTGATTATTGTAACAATTCAATTTCATTTTTGATTAATAATTTGAAGAATTGTACGAAGGGCTGATTAAATTTAATAAAACATTTAAAATAGAAGAATAGCCGGCTAGACTAGCAAAAGTATGCATACATGTATAAGGAATTGAAATAAATTACGGTACATGTGAGAAATTTAAAATAAACCTAAAGTATTCAAGTATGTCCCATAAATGGATGTATAAGTCATGAAAACCACCCAATAAATTCAGTGGCGATGTCAAGGGTAGATGGTACGTTTTATAGTAACCGCGGTAACAGTAACATAAGAAAATATTACAAATATCGATAGAAAATTATTTACATAATGAATGTGAGCACATCATTCATTAGGATTGATTATGGAAATTTCGATTTCGGTATTGATATGTCACCATTCATAAAAAATACTATAATAAAACAAAATATTTATAGTCATTTAAGTATCACAAAACAGCATTTTCTAAAATTCAGTCACATTGATCGATCATTGAATAACAACCCCAGGTAACCCAATTTTAGCGAACGGTATTTTTGAAAACGTTAAAAAACTATGAATAACGTATTGAATTTTCCGCCAACATTATTTGGGTCTTGGGACGTTGTGTTTATGTTCGTATAAAAATATTGTTTGTATTTATTTTTTTAAGTATTTCGTGCAAAGGGGAAAAATTATATTGCTTAAATAGATGAAAATCCGAATTAGCTTGTATTTAGGTACAAAAAAGTTACATACAAATTAATAAATTCAGTTAAAAAGTCTGTAATATTTTGATACAGTCTATATCCCTCTTTAGAAAAAAAACTACAGTACAACTTGATTTCAGTACGTATTATAAATATATTCAATTTGATCCTAAATATGTCTTTATTATATTAAAAAAGGACGATGAACGTAATTTTGGAATAATTGGATACACGACTTATTAGGTTAATTGGGTGAAAATCCGCCAATAACGATAGAAAAAAGTACTACTTTCAAATAAACGAAGAATAATTGGTAGGAAATTTCTTTCTGGTATCGAATTCAATTAAGTAGTAAGTAGATACCTTCCTATTTCGGACACGCAAAGCTCAGTTGATCAAGTCAAGCGATAAAGTGGCTTATGATTTTTTTTTTTTCAAAAAAGGTGTGCATACGTCTCACGCTCGCAAGCTTTTATTAAAAGTGTGACGTACCTACAGCCAGTGGGAATTATGTAGATTTGCATTGATTCGCAAGTTCAGAGGAAATGTTTGTTCTTAATCATATATGAATCTTTTCAATTGGTCAATGTATTATACACTGTTCAATTTTTTTTTCATTTTATGAAAGATGCCTTTGTTAAAAATATCCTCACTAATTTTTTAAAATAAATTTATAAAATTGACGAACATACAGCGGTTTAATTTTAATAAAAAATTTAGTTTGTATGTTGAATTATACTTCAGAAAAACTTTGAAGACGTTTTTCTCGAAAGTACGATTTTCAACTTTATTTAAATTCTTTTATGTTCGTTATATTTATATCTTGTATTATTGTTGCAGATTTTGAGTCCTTTGTACATTAAACATTTTTGTTAAATATTTTTTTTGTAGCCTTATATTGTCGCCACTTCTCTATTGTATGAATTAAAATCCTGTTATTAAAGTATTTGGGCAATAATCTAAGTCAACTTTTAAATATTTGTACCAAAACATTATGTTTTATACTCTGATTCCAATTTTAGTTCATTTAACAGTTTTGTTATTTTTGTTATTTTCATTCCATTTCAATATAAAATGCAAAGCCAGGTGGCGAGTTGGCATCTGAGACCTCTTTGCATCTTTTTCTTTTATTTTCGAGGGGTGGTTGCCGCTGCATTTATTCTTATTTGCATTATGCTACCCTCTCGTCCGAACTCCTCTCAATTATTAAATAACATTTGCATTAAAATGTATTTTATATTTGATATTTTTTCCTTTTCTCGCAAAAATAATATGTTGCCGGACGCATTTGTTTAAAATGTGCCATTGTTCTAGGAGAGAAAAGTACCACCTCGCTCTTGCATATTATGTTTCTCCCACAATAGCCACACTGATGTTTTGTTTTCCAAGATGAAACTCATCTGTTGCGAGCAGTATCCTGGTTTGATTTTCATTTTAGGGGTGGCGAAAGAGGTTTTTTACATTACGCGACCACTATCGGCGCTGTGGCCGCGGCAACCAACTGCCCTCACACCGCTCGAATCTCTATAATAATTATCCCAAGTCAACAGAAATAAATAAACAATGGCGTAGAATTTTATTTGTCGATAACAATTTGTCAAAAATAATAACTAAAAATATTTCTAATTCAATTCAGTCGACCTTTTATAGGAGTAACAAATTAAAAAAATACATACTAAATATCAAGGACAGCGATAATCCTATCGTGAAATCAGGAGTTTATAGACCTAATTGTAACGATTGTGATAATTTTTATATTGACAAAACAAAAAGAAATTTTGAAACTAGGGGTAAAGAACATATTAAAGCATTAACTTTAACACTGGTTTAAATTTTTTAAATTTTAGCTAACAGATCCCACAAATAAATAATCTAGAAATACTTGAAATTAGTAAAAATATTAATATTTATTAAAATTTAATAAATACACAGACAAAATTTTTGCATAACCCAATATTGAATATTTTTCCACTTAACATTCCATCCTCATAATTAATAATTAACACCTCTGACCCCCTCTTCCCTCACCCAACCCTTTATATTTGCATGGTTTAATTTTTCAATTTTAGTACACCAATAATCCTGAAGTAGGGAACATTATTCTCGAAACATGTAGATTGTTTAATCTAATAAAGTGGTGAAAACAAAGTGATTTGTATTTTATTTTAATAATAATGTCACCACAAAGTTCGAGCCTTCATACAAAAGAAAAAATATTCTTCGACCAGTCTATAATAATCTTTGACCGGCGTCGGTGCGGGATATTAGAAGTACAATTTTAAAAACGCGAAGCAAAAGCAACTTTCGATTAATTATTCGAAAGGCGAGATTCTGAGAATAAATTGCGAGCGTTCCGAAGATCCGTCTTCCGCTGCAGAACTCCGCTTGCAGGCATTATTCAGAAAATGAACTTTGGCCCTTCCGAGAAATAAGGGTGGATTAAAAAAAGTGAACAATTAATTTTGCACGGTGTCGCGTGACCCGCGGGGGGTGGAGGACTACTATTTCTCGTCAAAGAAATAAACTAAACTAATAAGGTTATAAATATTACGAAGCGCGTGTGAAAAATGCTCGGAAAAAACCCGATAGAAACCTAACCTAACTGAAATCCTATTTTACCTTGTTTACGAACTCATTCGATTATAACCCCAGCATTACGCCCACACGGTATAGAAAATTAGTGCATAACAGGAGAAGGTTAATCCTAATATATTTTACTTTAACTCATGTATTAAACTCGATATTTATTTATTAATTAACGCCCTATAGGGCTTTTACATCAGGTAGGTAAAGTGTACATTAACAGAATATATAGTTTAAAGAAAGAAAAATAATAACATGCAAACATAATAATGACGTAAAGAGGGAAGAAAATACTTAAAATACAGATACAAATATAAAAAGATAAATATTATATAAAGTAAAAAGCAAGTACATAAAAAGCAAAAGCATAAGAAAAACATAATATAATAGAAATTTAAACAAAAAAGTAATAATGTAGAGTGAAAAGATATGGCACAATATTAAATTCATTCCATGGGCAAGTTACCATACGAAAAATAAATTCTCCAAGGTAAACATTAAATGTCACAATTCAGTCGTCGCATCGTGGAATAAGTTTGGTATGCGCGCTCTAAAGGTTAACTGCATAAGTAAAATTTAAAAAAATCAGGTGGATCTTAAGAATGTTTGTTTATTTAATGAATAAATGGGATTGTGATACTCGAGCTGAGACTTAGTTTCTATTTCTAACTTAAGATCCATATAATAATTACAGGGATGTTTTGTATGTAAACAGAAGTTCCAGGTCCACTACCCAAAAAGGATCCTTCAGAGCCATGTATAACCACTGAGCAGCCGGTGATAACGAAAGACTTCTTCGTATATCTCTATGTATATCTATCTCATATCTATATATATATATCTATATATAATAAAAAATATACATACAAATACAAATCAATTATTTAACTCCAATATAAGTAAGAAACAGGGCTTTTTGTTACGAGCACGTTTGAGGAAATGAAAAAATATTTTTGTAACGAGACGCTAAAAAGAATTTACGCACCATGTCACTTGTCACAAAACTATCGAAGAATCGAGAACGGCCTGTAACCATCTAGGGTGATCCACATCCTTCGGGAAAAGCCTAAAAACGTCCAGAAATGCCTATAAGCGACGAGAACGTTCTCCTAAACACTAGATAAATCTAGGAGTCGCGAGGCCATGATGGCCAGCCGTGAGATAATTCAAGAGATAAATATGTTAAATATAATAATCGAGCGAAGTATTTACCTAAGTGGCGAAATAAGCTGAATAACGTTAAACACGTGTTACCCAATGTTGTTGTACAATAGAAGTATTATCGAGTGTTTATTCAAAACTTACTAATGAACTAACTATCACGCTGTTTCGCCGCAGGGGTAGGCAGAGAGGATTGAACGCCAAACTCTTCTATCCTGGCACACCACTTTTGCTTCGGCCACATTCATACATCTTCTTATACAAGTTCTACGGTTGTTGCGGCTTTTAACGGGGCCATCCTCAAACACTTGTTGTATCTGATCATGCCAGGTCTTTCGCGGACGCCCTCTATTTCTGTTGCCTTCAACACTTGCCTCATATATTTTCTTAACCATTCTTTCCTCGTTCATACGTTCCACATGACCAAACCATCTCAGCACTCCTTTCTTTATTCTATCTACCACACTACAGCCAGCATTGGATTCACGTCTAATTTGTTCATTCCTTACACTATCGACCAAAGATTTTCCACACAAGCGTCTTGGTGACCGCATTTATACCGCATTCAGTCTACTTTCATACCTCTTTTGCCAATTCCAGGCTTCACTTCCATACATTAGGGTTGGCACTAGAACGCCATTATGAACCGCTAGTCTTGCTTCCTTTGACAGATTCTTATTGGCCATAATTGCATTTAGAGCACCATTAACTTTGTTTCCCGCAGTCACTCTCCTTTCGATATCATTCTCAGCCTTGCCGTCTCTACTAAACAAACTTCCCAAATACACAAACTCGTTCACTTGTTCTAAGCATTCATTGTTTACAATTACATTACACTTAGTCACTTTTTCGTCTCTCTCGAATACCATCACTTTCGATTTGCTGACATTCGTCATTAGATCACTCTGCATGCATACATCGAACATCCTGGATACCAGGCACTGCAGATCAGCTTCACTGTTAGCCACTAATACTGCGTCGTCTGCGTATAGTAGGCAGGATATGGTGAGTCCATCCATTTTCGCTCCAACTTCTAGTTCCTTCAGTTCTTTCATACAATTATCCATGTACAGGTTGAAAAGCCATGGTGACATTACGCATCCCTGTCTGACATCTTTTGTAATATCAAACCATGATGTGAATGCCCTATTAATTCTCACGCAAGCACTACTTCCTTCGTAGAGGGATGCAATTGCCTGTATGAGTTTACTCTTCACCCCGTATTCAAACAAAACCTTTTATAACTTTCGTCTTATCACTCTGTCATACGCTTTTTGGAGATCCATCCACAAAGGCACAAAAAAGTTTTTAGTTCTTTGCCAAAAACTTTTCCGTCATCTGGCGCAGTGAGAAAAATCTGGTCCATGCATCCTCTTCCACTCATGAAAGCTCCTTAGTGATATATTGCGAAATAGTGTAATTTAAGAAATAGCGTTGATTTTGATAGTGTTGAGTAACTTTGTACAATGAATAATTGATTAATTTGTAATTAATAAATGGCTCATTAATTATTAATTAATTTCCAGCGCCTTCATTCATTACCACCTAGCAACGACACGTGAGATTATTTATTCTTAAATAAATACATACATAATAGTATATAATCGCGTGTGTGCTTAAATGTATATATCCATTTTTAAAACCTATCTTGAATAGTATATATTTACTAGGTTTCCATTTGATAACTTTTCCTTCTTCTCATTCCCTTTGAAATTTTCGCGAAAATCCTTATTGCACTGAACAGTATCGATTTCTGTAAGGATTTTGATTGAAAGGCAGTCTTATTCAATCTCTTTTTATTATATTACGCGTAATCTCACGCTGACTTGCAACGATTCTTCTTATAAACTCTGTCAATGTTTTTCCAACGAGGATTTTTAGAATAAATATCGTAACATTGAAATACATTAATTATTAGGTCCTTACATATGAAATTGGCGTTTTGCCGTACTGGCAAATTTGATCTCAAATATCTTCTCTTTGGTTAGGAATTCCAAATCCAAATTTATGCAGCTATTTACTCATGTATTTGTGTTTTGAAAATTATTATTCATTTGTTTTTTCCTCAATTGTTTTTTTCTTTGCGTCACTCAGTTTACAAAATGAAAAACTTGAAATATCGCGTTATTTACGAGTACGAGTTCCACCGTGGCACCAGTGCTGCAGAAACGGCTCGAAGGATTAATGATGTGTATGGCGACGGTGCCGCAAAAGAAAACACAGTGCGTTTTTGGTTCCAACGTTTTCGTTCTGGAAATTTCGACCTGCAGAACAAGCCCCGTGGACGGCCGGAGACCAAAGTTGATAATGAAGAATTGAAGGCTATTGTGGAAGCGGATCCATTGCAAACCACATCCAAGTTAGCTGCAGGCTGCGGTGTTAGTGATAAAACTGTTTTAATCCACTTGAAGCAAATTGGTAAGGTGAAAAAGCTTGAAAGGTGGGTACCTCACGAATTGAGTGAAGCAAATCAACAAACGCGCGTTGACTGCTGCGTTGCATTACTCAACCGGCACAATAATGAAGGGATATTAAATCGAATCATTACCTGTGATAAAAAGTCGATCCTGTTCAATAATCGGAAGCGCTCATTACAATGGCTGAACCCTGCCGAACCAGCCAAACCATACCCCAAGCGAAAATTGACTCCAAAAAAGTTACTTGTGAGCGTTTGGTGGACTAGTGCTGGTGTCGTTCACTACGTAGCTTTCTTAAATCTGGCCAGATGATTACGGCAGATGTCTATTGTCAGCAACTGCAAACCATGATGGAAAAGCTAGCTGCTAAACAACCGAGGCTGGTTAATCGCTCTAGGCCACTGCTGCTTCATGATAACGCTAGACCACACACTGCACAACAGACGGCTACCAAATTAGAGGAGCTTCAATTGGAATGTCTAAGACATCCACCGTACTCTCCGGACCTTGCCCCAACAGATTAACATTTTTTTCGAAATTTGGATAACTTCTTGCAAAGGAAAAAATTCAACTCCGATGGGGCAGTCCAAACCGCCTTCAAAGATTTTATTGATTCCCGTCCGAATGGTTTTTTTAGTAAAGGGATCGATGAACTACCTATGAGATGGCAAAAGTGCATAGATAGCAATGGTACATACTTTGATTAAATAAATATATTATAATAAAAAAAAATCGGCTTTATGTTCCTCCATACTAAACGTCAATTTCATATGTAAGGACCTAATATTAACTCGTGGCGTCTGCTTGTTTTCTTGTCTGACGAAAACACTTTGGATCCATTTTTAACCCCTTTCCCGTGATCCAATCGAGCTGAAACTTTGCAAGCAGACTCGTGGCGACGATCAAGAAGGCGCGAAACCTTATTATAGTATAATTTTGGATTTTTGGAAATTTTTTATTACTCCCTTTCGTAGCGTCGCCCGACCGAAGCCCAACGCGTAGGTTAAGCGAAAAAAAATGTTTCAACTAGTAAATGAGAAAGGGAGTATAATAAAAAATTGTTTTTTATGGGTTACTTTTTTTTATTCCCTTTCTTCTAACTCGTATTCTTCTTGTCTGACGTAAAAACTTTGGATCGATTTTTAACCCTTTTCCCGTAATCCAATCAAGCTGAAACTTTGCAAGCAGACTTTCGGCGTCAATAAAAATGATCTAAAAAATTTAATTATTATAGTGTAATTTTGGATTTTTCGAAATTTATATACAAATGAGAAAGGAGCCCGACGCGTAGAGAAGGTGAGAACCCTTTTTCACCTACTCTGACTCGAGCCATGGGTCCGATCAGTCGGCTATATGTTGATAGAATATCAAATTGGAAACGATACAAAAGAGAAAGGGAGTATAATAAGAATTTGGTTTTCATGGGTTACTTTTTTTTCTAATAAGCTACATAATACTATAGGGAACAATGTTATCACATTTTACTGTGATAACATTGTTCCCTGACATTTTAAACAAATCATATGAATCAATCAGATATGTAGATTAGATATACAGAAAAAATCTATCTAAGTATCAAAAAAAATTTAGCTACCACCGGGATAGGAATCTGGAAATTTTGCTTCAAGGGAATACGTTACGTACTATTATGCAACGAAAAGTTGAGACGTAAATGTATATCATTTACGTCTATAGGTAATATGTATATCATTTTTCATAACCAATACATTTATTATTCTATTTTTAAAAACTTCGTTAACTTAACATTTTCCAGATTTAATAAAATAGATTCATTAATCTGGCATCACCTAGCGTGTATTTACCAAAACAAAATTAGGCAATAATACATTTGTAATGACTTAAAATTTTTGTTTATAAAACTCCGATTTGGGGTCGATACCCGATAAAATATGCAGTTCCGTAGTTTTATGCTGCCATGGAAACAGGTGTCGTTCCTTAACCGGTTAAAAACAGTTATTATTTCTAATCAGAAAATTATTGCAACACATACCTACCTACATATATAGTGTGTAACAGAGCTAGTCCATACTACATTACAGGTAGATTTCTACTCTAATTATGAATGGAAAATGTTCATGACCTAATATCAATAGTTATGGAGATATACGACATCAAAGTTTGCTTTTTTTTAAAATAATTCTGACTTATTTTTTACAAAACTTTGAACTAGCATTATAGAAACTTTGTCGATTGCGAAAAATTCATTCGTTTTGAATACAAGTTAAATAAAATGATAAAAACTTCAAACAAACAACAAAAATTCCAATTGGAAAAAAATCCAATTTTTCATTATTTTAGTTGACTTGTATTAAATAGAATGAAATTTTCCTATTCGATTACTGTGATGAGAATTTAACGTTTTACAAAAAATAAGTCAGAAATATTGAAAAAAAATGCAAACTTTGAGTTGCATATCCTCTGTAAAGTATTGTGGACTAGCTCTTTTACACCCTGTATATAAAATTGAATATGTCTGTTCTCTGTAAAATCTCACACGCTTTGACCCTTGCCTAAATTTACATACCTCTTTAGGACCCTGCAAAAAACATAGACATCATCCCTCTTTACCTGGCATCCTCTTCCCTATTCTCCCGATTCAAATATGTATAATATTGAACGCCACCCTTTTCGACTGAGCACAATCAAATTGTGCTCAGTTGAACTTTAGGACCCTGAGATAAATAAGGTCTCCCCGGAACATTTCACCCTCCTTCTGCTTGGACAAAATATTTCATTCCTTATTCAAAGATAGAAAAATATCTTTGTGGTAATATTATAATTATTAATAAAGAAAGAACACTTTTTTAAACCACTATTTATTGAATTATCAACATATTCCAAGGACAATGGTCCCTTCATTAGGATATAACGTATACTAACAATTTAATTTCGAAGTAAAGACATATATATATATATATATATATATATAATATATATATAATATTCGAGTTGAATAACTAATTAGGAACTATTGTGGAAACAAATTTCAAAGGTAACTTTTTGCAAAATGATTCGGTTGTGTACTTTTAATATTTATTTTACCATAAACGCTTTTTTTCTTGGATCTCTAATTTCTGTATTCCTATGATATTTATTTGTATGTAAAACCCTTGTAAATATCAAAAGAATGGTTTATTTCCAAAAGATAATGAAAAAATTTAGAAGAGTTAGAGCTATTTAAACATCTTGAGTTTTCTTAATTCTAATATCAAATTTTCTACAAGTTTTACGTAAATAAAAGTCATTAATAGATCCTAATATTTATAAAACTCCGTTATATTTTTATGTGTTTTTATTTTGTCTGTGCTTCCAATTTTAATGTTAGTATACGTCGTACCCCGACGAATGACCCATTGACCCCGAAACATTTCGATTATTCAATTAATAATTTAATAGTGGTTCTGTTTATTAATAAAAATTATTTTCCTCGTTATGGCTCGTGTTCGAGGTGTTCTCTCAAGATCGCTTGGCACCGAACTTTGAGCCGTTCATAACGGGCATTCAAGGTCGCATCTCCGAGAGAAATGTCTTCCGTGGACCGGGTCCATCACTTATTAGAGTCTGGGCAAAATAAAAGCAACCCTCTCACTGTCCCTTTGATTGACCCCTCATTTGACCCATCCGAAACCTCGCAGTGGCATACGAGTAGCTCTACCGAACCAACTATACGCGCAATACAAATTTCATATTTTATCTAATCCTAAAATCACAAATTCCTCAACATAACGGTAACATGAATTGACATCAGACTGGTATTGTTTTATCGCAATTTGCTGCGGGTTCTTTCTCTTAGTCGATAGGCTCATGTGCTTCACAGCGCTTCCTCGCAGTCCAGAGTCCTATCTGTTCGTCTCTTTGGAGATCGACCTCGCACCCTGCGTCCTTCTATATTCCAAGTGATCACCAATGTCTCCAGGTTGTCTCTCTTTCTCCTAGCGACACGCCCGAAGAATGAAAGATTTCTTTCTCCGCTTGTTGTGAAAAATCTTACCTGAGTAAATTTCTGAAAAATGGAGGTATTCCTTCATCTCCCATGGTATTCAATGTACGACGCCAACATCACTATATCTGAATCCCAGACAACTACCAGCATAGTTGAGAAAGTGAACATTTGAAGTGCTACATGGCAATCCTGCTAGGCCGCAGTGCAGCATTAATGCAGCACGGTACACCTATCAACGAAAGGACGATCGCTATACGTCAGTGCAATTATATAATTACATTTCTATATAAACAGCATCACACGTAACAATTTGGCATAGAGTACAATAGATAGGAATAATAAAACTTAAAGTCTCGGCGGCGTAAGAAGACAGCGATCGATATTAACCGCGCGGATACGGAAACGGGGCGTTTGAAGCCTCAAAAATACAGGCGGAAAAAATATAATATTTACTTTCGACAAGAGAAACCAGGACCGACAGATATTCAAACTCCGTGGTTTAGCAACCTTAAAGCGGAAAGGCGAGTGGCTAGAAGCACCAGACCACCTCTATGGCCCGAATTCAGAATCAATACTTAGATGTTAGCCTTAAAAGCGTATTTTCAGTACAAAATAACACATTTAAGGCGTACCTTAATCTTTAAATCATCTATGTATTGACTCTGAATCTGGGTCTATGTCCTTTTAATTGTAATTTAAAATATTTATTCTTACCGCTCCACTCTGTAAAGAGCATGTTGTACCCCTCGTACAGCTTTCCCAGCAGCAGCGCCATCTTTGAGCCGTTCGGAGAAGGTATGCGCTCCGTGTGCGTTATTCACAAAACTCGGCACAATAGACCATGACAGGACGACGGCCCAGCAGCCAAACACGGCGACTGCACTGCGGCGCGACTGTCCCCGACTGGCTGACTGGCCGACTCCCGGCTCGGCAATATCGCGATAGACTAAACGCCGAAAAAACCGGTATATCAATATTCCTGTCGGAATTGTCGAACAATGCGGCTCATGAATATTCACCGCTCCCTCTGTATCCCGGTGCGGCGTAACCTCGGTGCGATGGTGATGGCGCTCCACGGAACGGTTCCGGCTGCCCGTCACCGAGGAGGACCCTCCCTCGCGGCGGACATCGAACTGGCCGGACATTACACCTCATTACATATTCAGCTGCGTCGACACTTCCCTAACATTAGATACACACCTTGTTACTCGTGCTCTAGTTTCACTCATCATTTAAAAGGGAGAAAATAGAACATTTTATTTTTATATTGGAACTAGCCGTAGCCCGTCAAAAATGATGCTACTTTTACATGTCGGTTTCTAAGCAATAAGTATTTATTTATTTATATAAAAAAGGTAAAAAAAAGAAAAGAAAAAATAAACGTTACACAAAGTTACGACGTGCAGAGGGACAGACAAGGAAATTTTTATAAATGGGATACTAACAGAAAGCAACTGCGACCGATTTTCAAGTAAAACTTATTTTTACCACGTTTATATAGGATGTCTCATAGCTAGTAACAAAAACTTTACAGGTGGATTCCTGTTCTGAAAATGAATCGAAAATATTAAGCCAACCACGACCTAATATCAATAGTTATGGACTTATGCAATATCAAAGTTTGCATTTTTTCTCAATATTTCCGACTTGTTTTTTTCCCAACTTTGAACTATTATTTCAGTAACTTATACTGATGATGAAAAATCATTCGCTTCAATACAACTCAAATAAAATTACATATACATACCTTGTAAAAAATATTTTTTCAATATTTGCAAGGTTTTTATCATTTTATTCAAATGAATTTTTCATAATCGATATAAGTTACTGTAATGATAGTATAACTTTTTACAAAAAATAAGTCAGAAATATTGGAAAAGAGTAGCAACTTTGATATTTCATATCTCCATAAATGTTGATTAGATCATATTTGCCGGAACATTTTCGACTCATATTAAATGAAAACCGTAACATGGCTTTTTCTCAGATAGGTCAACAGCTTTGTACTAACTTACTGTATGAAAATTACATATCCCAACCGGGAAAGGGAAATTAGGTAGACTCAATCTATACAGATTTCTCTATAGCCTTTGATAAAGTATAACATCCTGTATTGATAGATAAACTCCAGAGGTTGGACATTCATGGAAAATTATTACAATGTTTAGGTAGCTATCAATGCAATAGAAGTCTTTCAGTGAAGATTAACTCTTCATTATCAGAAGAATTCTTTGCTTTGAGTTCACACCTTGGACCAATCTTGTTCATTCTTTTTATAAATGACATTGTCGACATTTTTGATGATGTACAATTTCTGATTTTTGCCGATGACTTGAAAATATTTAGATCAGTGAAAAGTACGTCCGATTGTACGATACTACTAATTTGAATCCCCTGTTCACATTGTGTACCAACAAACAACTTTATCTAAATATCTCCAAATGCCAATCTATTAATTTTACAAAAAAAAATATCCTATTAAATTCACCTACAAAATTAATTATGTAAACCTTGTATCAGTTAGGGAGATAAGTGATCTGGGAGTAATTGTTGACACTAAATTATCATTCATTCCCCACATTGACTTGATAATTAATAAAGGTCTCAAAATGTTGGGATTTGTTTTAAGAACTGCACAAAACGTTACAGACCTGCGCACTTATAAAGTCTTCTACGCTTCTCTTGTCAGATCTCAGGTTAATGTAACTCGATCATTTGGTCGCCTCAATATGTTAATCATTCAACGGCAGTTGAACGAATCCAAAAAAGTTCTTAAGATATATATAATACAAATTAAATATAATCAATTATGAATTTAGTTGTTTGCAACTGTTAAACTTGTCTGTGAGACGTACCGTGAGAGACCTAATATCTCGATATAGGATCATAAATAACATAATTGATTGCCCCCAGATTGGTAGTCTGATCGACTTTTATGCACCATCGAGATCACAGTACATTATTCTATTATAGAGAAAATGTCAGAACTAATACATTAGCAAACTCTGTAATCCCCAGACTACACTCATTAGGGAATGAACATGCGGAGGTGGTCGACATTTTTGCTGATAATATAACTGTGTATAGGACTAAATTGAAACAATTCTTTACATCTCAACTAAATACTAAATACTCTTCTGTCCTGACATACAACTTTCGCTTCGTCTTCATTCATACATCTTCGCATACTCGACGGTTGTTCAGGCTTCTAACAGGACCATCTTCTAGTATCTGGTTAATCTGGTCATGCCACGTCTTTCGTGGTCGCTCTCTCTTTCTGGCGCTGTCAACACTTGCATTATATATCTTTCTTACCATTCTTTCCTCATTCATTCGCTCACCATGCCCAAACCACCTGAGCGACCCTATTTTTATTCTATGTATTGTGCTACGATCAGCTTTACATTCATTCCTAATACCTTCATTCTCGTTTCTTTTTAACTTATACAAATGTATAATATGTACTTGAATCTTTTTAACTGCAATCTATATTTAGTTCGACAATCAATCAATCTTTTTAACAGCAATCTCAATTTACACAAATCTATTATATGTACTTGAAACTTTTTAAGTGTATATCTAACTTATGTGATTTTTTTTATTTATATTATTTTTTAGGCCAAAAGGGCGTTAAATAAATAAGTAAATAAATATCAAGACAGTACTCCATCTGTAAAATTTTTGCTACCAGCTATGTGAAGTCCTATATGTGGGAAATTAAAGTATTAAAAAAAAATTGGAATGAATCATCGAGAATCACTAATTTATAATGTACGAAATTCGAGATTTATTGGAAAAACTGCCTGTAAATTTACAGGAAACCTGATTTTAGAAGTGGTAACAGAAAATCTAGAATTCAGTACATTCTAAATAAGTATTCCTCGGTGACTGTATTCAAAATACTTATTTTTATTTTTTGTATATTAGTGCCTTTGCTTTTATATCCCACATATTAGCTTCACCTGTTTTTCTGTTTGCCTGGACGGAATCTTACAATCGATATTTCATTCATGTCCAATCGAGCTGATATTTAATCAATAAATCCATGATAATTAATTAATCAAAGTTTTATATGGGGAGTTAGTTAATGAGCTCACCAAAAGATGGCGCTTGTTTCTTACCGACATAATTTTGAACGAGGTAATATTAAGACTAAAAAGTAGAAAATTGTATAACATAAAAAAAATTAAAACCACGCTTTAAATGTACTTACTAAACGGTTACATTCGGTCAAAAAATGTTTGCCTCACTCTCCAAATAAAAACGTGGGCACTTTCCTTCTATTAATAACTGAATTCTGTAATCTATATCAATACCGTAAGCGCCCAACTTTTATTTGGGGAGTGAAGCAAAAATTTTTTGGCCGAAAATTTATTTTTTATTTTTAGTACATTTAAATAGAAGCATGCTTTATAAAAAAATTTTCTTCAAGTAATATAATTATATAATGTACTAGCAAAATAGTGGTATAACATGGTACTACCTAAATTAGGCAATTGAAGGGGATACGATAATCTCGGATCTCGCCCCAAGACGTATTCCAGGTATTTTTATTACAATAGCTTTAATGTCAAATTGAAAAGAGGTTTGAATTGTGTGACTTAACATATCATCGCTGCAGAATACTATCCATATGATGAGACAGTTTTGTACCTAAATGAATATTATAATAATAATAATAATCTGGAATTGGCTGTCGCCCATTCCTTCCAGCTGCGCTCTGCAGGCGGCCATTGAAGTCTGCAATTTGCTCACGCCAGTTGCTTGTTTCTGGACACAGCGGGCGATTCGCGGCCAATAGTGACCGCTACGCGTCCATTAACTCTCGCCAATGGCTTGCCTTTAGACGCAGTGAGTGACTATGGTGGCCACCAGATTTTTTGAAATAATGCGTAATTAAAATGTAAAATCTTTCGACGTGTTCAAGTTTGACACATCTCCAACCATACATCTTAACCCAAAAATCAAACATCAAAAAAAAAACATAGGGTTTGGTTATTTTTTGAAACTAGCAATGGCAAAACTACGCAAAAAATACTGCGTTTTTAAGCAATTTAATATAGATACTTCACTTGTCAAAGAGAGATCCCGATACTCTCGAAACTCGAGTAGTAAGATATAGTTATATTTCTATCCATTTAAATCCATCAACAATATATTACTTACATTTTTAACAGTATATCGAGGGTATACTGGCAGAAGGCATTAAGTCATAAAAACAAGTTATGAGATAATAATCGCTTTTTAAATTTTTTGTGTATCATACAGAACTGTCTTTTGGGCATCCACATTATAATATTTGAAATCAATGAGTTAGACGTATACTAAAAAAATCACTTAAATAAAGTGACTACTGACTTATGCATTATGTCAGTAGCTATTTCATTGAGCATTTACATAAACTCTATTGAAAAAGAGAAGAACATCGAAATATTTTTAATTTTTTTATTAATTTAGTATACAAAACAAATAATATAAGGTATAAAAAATATTTTTATAATTTAAGGTAGCAATTTTTTTCCATTTCCAATTAGATACTAGCTAATATTTTATAACATCTATATACTTAATATGTGAATTATGAATAAAAAGTAAGATAAAGGACAAAAATAATTATCACCGTCATCTTTTCCCTTATCTTACCTAGGCGGGTTTTTTTATACTTTTTTTATCTATTTATTTCCTTTACATTTTTGGAATATCACTAGACCCACAAAACGTCCTGAAAGACGTTCGTCAGCGGGTTCATTTTCACAATTTAATGTTACACTTTTTCTACATATCACTCATTGTATAACCAGAAAAGAGAAAAAAAATTAATTACATTTACATAAATGAATAATAATAATCTAAATATAGCAAAAACTAATCATTTATGATCATTAAAACAATAATACAAAACACATTAGTTCATATGTAACTTAAGTCGTTTGCTATTAACCACTTCTGAGTTCTGCCACTAATTTTGAAGTCTTTAGACCTGTGAGAAAAGTGCTTTGTATTTTATTCAAGAGCATGAGAACTATATTCAAGTGTCCTCAGTCCATATTTATTTTACTTTAACTACTTTTTTCAAAAAATTTGTCATGATTTCTCAAGTTCTACTCAACCGATTTACTTGAAATTTGCTGCGAGTCTCCTCTATATAAGTTTCTATCATACTAACTATGATTTATAACAAATTTTTAAAATTTACTATTTTTTAAAATTCAGATAAGTCAAAAAAATAGTAAAAAAAAAAAATTTTTTTTCAAACATCCGCAATTTTGCGAAAAAAAATTTTTTTCATTTTTTTTAGTTAGTACGATAGCAGCATTTACCTAGATCATTTTTTTATTTTTTTGTTTCAGATCATTTGGAGGGTTGCACTCGTGACAAACTTGGCCCGCCAATTTTTTCCAACCCCCCACTTCTAACATTGTTAAACATTAATAAATATCTTGTTAAAAAATGGATGATAAAAATATTGTTTGTTTTTATTTATAGCACCCGAAAGAACACCTCAAATTCATGTCTCTAGACTAGAATACCCCCTTAAGATCTGACTTGTAGAGCATCTAGTGTTTCTGCCATGAGCAACTACCGTTTTGTAAATTTGATTGTCGTTTCTTTCTATTTTCAGCAGAATTAGAATTAACCCATGAACTGGCAAAATACTGGTTGGGGGCGCAAATTCCCAATAAGGCGCTTTCGTCTTGCATAAGACACGAAAAGTATTATCATTAAATAAATTGAATAAAAATACAAAAACGTAAAACAAATAATTAATAACTGAGGTTCTTTCCTTAACCCGCCGCACAACTTCGCCTGTCCGGGAGATAGATCTCCTGCTCCGAAACAGAGTATAGTCAGCAATAAACATACTTCTATGATTTTACCTTCTAACGAGTAAAATTTTGTTATTCGAGACTGAGCCATTCTATTCTTAGACTAAATATATCGTTTCGCAGATCAGTATTAAATGTTGTTGAATACTGATTGTTCCGCACAGAACAGGCAAACAAAGGGCGGTCCGCTGATTCCGCTTCCGAAGCCCTCGGGACGTCTCATGCAGTGCGGGCGCACCGTGCTAGCAGCCGGAGAAAAAGCGCTCGCAAATCGATCACTCGTACACCGAATACATCAATGTGCTCAACCAGACACTGTACAACGGCCAAATCGTAAAATGCCAGTTGACACCCGGAAGCGCAGGAGAACTCGCCTCGAAAAGGGCAAACGGTGTCCAAAAAGTGCTGCGGAGAAATCCCAGGCCAGTCCAAAATCCAGCGCAGAAAGCAGAATATTCCCCAAATCCAATTCCAATATATAACCTTCGATAAATTCTTCGATTACTTTACAACGCTTACGACTTGTCATTTAAAAAAAAACACTGCACGCAACGCAATCTCTCCCTGTCACAGCCAACTAAGAGCACCACGCACGCTCCGCTCTATACACCTGTGCAGGCAAAAAGAATCGAATTTTAATTCTTCTCCGGTTACCTGTACACTCTGTAAACCTGTACAGGCGAACACTTCAAACACTCCGGTACACCTGCACAGGTGAACCTTTTTGTTATACCGGAACGTGTACGGCCGCCTTTAGCGATAGTATTGTTATACCTGCGATCAAGTCGCTTTAACACTTTATGCTGGATACCCTGAAAAATGGAAATTATATTTGATGAAGACTCGAATATGGCAAGAAGCATTGAAATTTGCCAATATTTGATAAAGCGATGACCAGCAATTGAAAATTACACGAATTAATAAAAAATTCAACCTCTGTTCAAACTTCAGTGCTTAAATATTTTGCATAATGTGGTTTGTTATTTAATTATGTATTCAATCGGTTAATAAAAATTCTTTCTTTTTTATTCCTTGTAACTTATATACTGCTGTATTTTTCGAATTATGTAATGGTGAATCAATTTAACGTAGCAAAGAGCAAATATGTTTGTAATTCAGTAAGTACACTAACACCAAAATATTATCTAAGAAAGTTATAACAATTCATTTGAAAATTCTCAACAATGGAGCTATTTTAGATATGATTCGAAAAACTGTTAATATTGAATTATTTATTAGCGCCATCTGATGCATTTTTTCTGAAGCACGCAGACGATTTTTTGCTTACTTTTAGCTGTAAATAAAGCTTTCAATATGTTTTAATAGAGAGTTCTACTCTACTATAATAATTATTGTATTGCTAACTAAATTGCCCACACAGATTTATTTAAGAGGGTTTTATTCAGTTAAACACTTCTGCGGGAGAATTAATAAATTTATTTGAGAGGAACTTTAGACAACAGAAATTAGAAACATAGTGATGAGGCTTCCGCCCGTTCTTACTACTTACTTACACCTTAAATCCTTCGTTTCTAAAATCATACAAGCATTTTTTGTGTCGAAGGGACCGTTATGGTGTTATTGTAAACAGATTAGCGAGTTCATTGCCCTGAAGGGATGAACAGACTGAGGGCACATTATAGTAAACATTACTTTACTATATTGTGCTGAGGGGCAAAAATCGTCGCCTTATCTGCAGCTCAAGTGCTTCAACCTTGGAACAAAGTACCTACCTAACGTATTCCACGTTCCTCTACCTGACTGGTAAGCCTGAACACGAGAGATCTTTTATTCGAAATATTATTTTGGAATGTATATATTATAATGGTAGCGGTGGATATAACACGTCCCCTCCTAGATGAAAATGAAGTGGGTTTTTCCTTTTATAAAATTAACACTTTATATTTCCTTATATATACATTTTAAAATATTAGTATATCACATTCTAATCAAACGCACGTATCACAAACTGTCTTAGTTTTTTTTTCTTAAAATTTTCATATTTTTTTTGTCTCTAATATCCTCTGGCAGACTCACATATACTTCATCATCCAACTGTACATAACAGAAGTTTGCGATCTTTATTTTTCTTCTGATCTTATTTCATCTTTTTTTTCTTGTACAATGGTCATGTTCATGTTGGTTTTTTCTTATTTTTCTTACTAATTCAAATATATTGTTGTCCATTAACAATTTTGTATATAAATAGAAATACATTAAATTTAATTATTTGTCTAAATGTCATTATTTGTAGACTTTCTAACATCAATTTGATTCTTGTGTATCGATTTCTTTTTAGTATAATTCTTAATGCTTTATTTTGGAGTATTGTTAATTTTTTCAATTCTTCTTCATTAGCCAGAAATAGTATACTGCTGCAGTAGTTGATGTGGGGGACTATTATTGCGTTATATATATTTTTTCACGAATCTGTTTTAATATAT
>JADDOH010005540.1:0-27854 GCA_016648135.1 Agrypnia vestita
GTCTGGCTTTTTTAAATAATAAAAAAATGGGTGTATGTATTGCGTACAAAAAAAAATATGTAGCCAAAAATGACATGTCGGTTCCTAAGGATAAGTATTTATTTTATTTAAAAAATACCTATATTTTTTTTTTTTCAAAAATAAAAACTGTTCAAAAAAATATATTTCGTAAAAATAATTTTTCGAAGGAAAAAAAACGTTTTTTTTTTTGCGTTACATGAAGTTACGCGGACGGAAGGACGGACAGACAGACAACAAAATTATTATAATAAGGATTAAAACAACATTAAAGGAAAAACTATACAAATGTAAAAATATACATTACCACGATCATAGCGACTTCCTCAGTTTTATGTTTCAGAATGATGTCAGATGTTAGAAGTTTCAGAAGTTTTAAATTGACATCGTCGTCTCCATTATTAAAAAGCTGATGCCAAGAATCACATAGTAATTACAAGCTTTCACCAGCGGATCTTTCCAAACTGATGATATTCTGCCGAAGGCAGCTGAACGTAGTCAGATATCGACAATAACATAAAATACAGAAATCTGTACGAGAAGCCCCTTTTTGGCAATTTCGATTACACATCCACATATACACACACACATACACATAATTTAATAAACAGTTCTAATTTCAACCCCACTCAATGACCAATCGTTCGCCAGATTTTGAATTGAGCATCTTTACAATTGAGCATCTTTATGATTGGTATTCGATTCAAGATTGTCGACATACATTGTTTACTAGCCATATACGTAAATTAATGTTTCGCGTCTCAAATAAGCCCTGCTCTTGCAATGTGTAGTACAGTATATATTTTTGACGGGCCAGGGAGAAACAGTGGTGGTTATGTCGTTTAGTTGCCGGGTTACCGTTCGCGCGTCTGAGGTTTTTCTCCAGCCGTGTAATTTCGTTTTTTAGCGGTGAATTAGAACGAAATTATTATATTTACATATTACTGGAACACTAATTTCAAGTGCATTTCGTGATCTTCCAGCTACACTTATTCCCGCTACAATGCGCATGCTGCGAGTGCGCAACTTCCGCTACAATAGAAATTGGACCCTCAATACGCCAAAAGAAGATAATATCTTTTAATATAATTACTGCACCTACTTCAATGTAAGTAGGTAGGTATTGTGTTTATATATATATTTTTTCTTTTCAAATGTAGAACACAAGAGGACAGAATAAAAATAAGTAACTTATGAACATTAAATCATCGTAATAAATTTGTATCTAAATTTTGACACACTGCCTTAGTTGGTGACTTACTAACTTTTACTATATTGGCGCTACGGACTCTAAGGTCCAAAGTAGTGTGGTGAGCGGTTCCGAGCACCTGCGGCTGAACGTAGCCGATGGAGCGGTAGTGATGGTATTTTAACCAGTGACACATTAAGGGGGAATACATACTTAGAAAGTTCGAACAAATCGATTTTAATTTTTTGGCGCTTTCTTAAGGCTTGACGTCTTAAAAATGTCTGGTGAAAATTTCAAGCAAAAATTTTAAAAAATAACAATTTTATTGCTGATAATAGTGACATCCCTGACACGCAGGTAGCCGCAAGTCGGGCTCTTTCATAATAGAAACGTTAGACTTGTATCTATTATTATCGATGATATGGGAATTCTAAACAAGGTGGAGGATTTATATTATGGACCTGAAATCGATGATTTTATGCAAGTCGAAAAATTTCGCAATTTATTCATTGCTCAATTTTTAAACGCGTTTTATTCGAAACCATGTTTGAAAAATCGGTGACCAAAATATCTCGGCAACCACTGAACCAATCAACTTGAAATTTCTAGTGGTTATTTTTTACATAGTTATCTAGCTTTGATGTAGCATTTTTTAAGTGACTTGGTTTTTTTTATCGGCAAAATAAATCAGAATTTTCCCCTAAAAAATGCTATTTTAAATTCAAACGCCCGACATTTTGTCGAATATCAATATTTTCAAAAAATTCTACGTCAAAGACTAAATTATAGTGTCAATTTTGATAATCTTTTTGTTTTTTATTTATTCTGATGATTCCAGATGAAATGGGAGTGGTCACCGCGGAGGACCTTTTTTCAGCAGTAGATAGAACCCAAAAATTTTCCGCCAATGTTGAATATTTTTAATAAAAAAAAATTAACATATTGTTAAAGAGTTTGTACTTTCACTTAGAAATAATAGAAATACCATAATTCATATAGGTTTCCATAAAAAAATCCCAATAATTGTCTTTTTTCGCGCTTCATAGGTAGGTATTTCCCCTTCACCGTATTTTGAGATTTGTATCTGATGGCAACTAAATTTTCGCAATTCAACGGGAAACCATCCTCATTATACAACGGTTATATTTTAGTTACCATAAATCCCAAATAGCTGTACCGAAAATAACCAGTTCATTAAAATAACGGTTTCACCATCACTACGGAGCGGTATCAAGCCATCGGTTATATCGGTAAGTAAGTAAGCGTTTCTGTCAAGTCGCATTTACTGTTACTACCACTAGCATCTCAGGTATAACTCTTACTCTCACATTCAATCAAACACACAATCTAACCTCCAAAGCCGACTTCATGACCGCGCCCCAGCCATTCCGGTCCTGAGCTACTTCATCCCAGTTGGCAATACGTAAACTTGCCATGTCTCTTTAATTTCATATCAATCAGATTGAGATACATTTAAATTTACAGCACACCGATATTAAATGTGGTTTCAGTGAATAACCTTTATGCACGAATTCATTTACTGAGAGCATGTATATTTATATAAATTACAGGATGGTGTGCTTTCAGTCAAACTCACCGTAATTTTCATTCGATGGATTTTGTGTACAAATAATAATTATGGATACGAAAATGATTTTGAAATTGAATGCCGTAAGCCTGCATAGAAATTGCAATTTTGTAATGAATACTATACCGCTTTCTCTGTCGTTAATTAAATATGACGATAATGATTAATGTAATGAGAAATAATTGATATTTTATTAGGGTAACGTCAACAAAAAAATATTTCAAAAGTGTATAATTTTGTTTTGTTTATTTAAGTTTATTTTTCAACAAACAGACCGCGATGGTCCTAGAGTGACACTAGAGTACATATATAGTATAAATATTTTATGAACAATTTGAATATAACATGATTATGGTAAAGTAGATAATAATAAACAATGTCTAGTGATAAAATAAATTATAAATAACGTTCAGAACAAATCAAAGACTGTCGTAAATCAATTAAGGATAAATACAATTTAGGAATAAGATCTAGATTAGCAAGTTTTGCAATGAGTGCGCGGGTTCCAAGGTCAACACAGTGTGTCTACGAGTAATGGTTATCGGTGGAATATAGTTTTGTGTATGATGAGCATTGTATTACACGCTCAAGCGACTGTCAACCAAGTATTAGGTAATATTTCGCTTTTGAACTATGCCTGTGTCATAAAGAATACATAAAGGTTGCCATCTTTGGATGATATTTCGTTATAGTGATTCAGCATTCTAGGTTGAGGAGAGAAATAGTCTAGATTCACTAGATTGGTGTTATAAAACTGAGTGTGAAATAAGCTTGAAGATCTCATTGATCGGACGGGGATGTTTACGTATATTTGTGACATAATTGAGGGGATGTCTAGCTCGTTATTGACTTTTTTGTAGAGTCATTAGGTCAGTAATTTTTCGTCTTTTTTCTAAAAAGATTAGGTGAAAATGTTCGTGTCTCTTGTCGTATAAATCAGGTGAGTGACTCAGACCCCGTCGATATCTAAGAGATCTAAGGAATTTTCTTTTTATTTTTTCTACTCTGCTATCGAGGATTTTGTAACTGGGTGATCGATTGTTGATGAGAATTTTAATAAGCTACTAATTAGGGAATTTATTAGTTTTGGTTTGTGCATGATCAGAGGCCCTCGAAACTGTACTCCGTTAAAAAGTATTCAAAATATCTCAAATAAGTTCGTTTAAAAATGACAGTAAAAACTATGAGAAATCTAGGTAACTCCATCCGCTGGACCTAGAAAAAATTGTCCTTTTAGAAGCACTAACTATTGAGTTTGTTAAAAGTATATGGTTACAGAGAATTTTTTTCATATTTATTTATTTTTTGATACACATTACATTATACATATACACAGCAGTTTTCCGGCATGGTTGCCTTCAATATTTGACAACAATTATTTTATAATGAAGATTACAGTGTAGGTCATTATCGAGTATTGCATGATTTTTACAAGTGATACATGATATGTAATTATATATTAATCTAAGATTAGATACAGAGCTTTAATATATATTCTTTTAGCTTGTACCTTTTTGAAGCCAATGGAGTTTTTTATCTTGCATCATCTCAAATAATTTTTTATCTAATTTATTAAAGATTCTTGGCACAACATAATCTCTTTTTCTTCTCATTCTCAAGCAGAACGCAGAATGAAGTCAATTTAAAAAAAAAAATACTCGGATTCTAAAGATTTAACTCCAAAAGATAAACATATTAATGCAAAATATTGAACGCGTAATTTCCAGTTAGCCCCAGGAGAAAAATATTTTTTCAGGCTGTTTGCGAAAATTGAGAAAGTCCTTGGGGAAGACGGGGAATTATAAAAAATATTTTTAAAAGAAACAGATTTATAAAAAGCGGTTGGTAAAATTGATTTAAAATGAAATCTGATCGTTACGGAATTGTCTGCGTAATTTATTCAAGTTTGGAAGTAGTCACAGATAATATTCTGAAAATATTCAATTGAGATTCCGTAATTCTTTAAGGGAACGATTATCTGAACTATACTAAATTTATTTAAAAAAATCCTTAAAGTATATTGATACGATTAATTGAATGCTGATATTAATGCTTGCGTATTTTTGGTAAAAGTAGCCGGTTATAAAATGTATTTTTAACTATGAAAATTTAATTTATTACCAAAAACAGGGAACTGGTCTAACATAGTAATACATACCACAATTGCTCAGCATAATTATACATTTAGAGGTGTAAAATGGTTTAACAAATTACCTGTTAAAATGAGGATTGAAAAAAAATTGAAAAATACCCCCAGAGTTAATTAAATTTTTATTTTATTTACTTATTACTTAATTTTACTTTAAATACATTTGATTAAACAAATATTTAGAATATTTCTTTAATAAAATATAGTTTTAAATTTAATATTATTTATACTGCATACTGATAATACCTTTGCTTAAAATTTTCCATTATTTTTCTCTTTACTATATTCATTTTTAATTTTTTTGCTTATTATTAGTTTATTTTAATGTTGTCTCACATAATTGCATTACGATTATCGCATATTAGTCACTTTTTTTCTTCTTATATAAAGGTACATATTATGTACTACTTATTATTTGAAATATTTAAAATACAATGATACTCTCTCCTACTAACGAGTTACATTACTCGTGTAGAAGAGAAATACAATTGTAAAAGCTGTCAGTATCTTTATTGTGAAAAAAAAAACATATTTATCTATTAAATAATAATAATAATAATAAAAATAATAAAATAGTACAATCTAACAACCGATTATGGCAATATAATAATTTTTGACCCCTCGCAGCTTAAGTTTATATTTATGTAAAGGGATTGTAATCCCGGGGCATTCTTCCAATCCCGGTAATAGCCCAGGGATCGGGTAAGATAGCTATAGGCTATAGGTGACTAGGAAATACAAATATAATTGAAAATATGCAGTTTAAAGTTAAACATTATTTATTTTAATGTTAGCACTTATTAAACTAGGTAAAGGTATTAAGTATTATTAGCGCAGTACTTTTCTATCAGACTGAATTTTATAATAAGCCACCTTGTGGGGCAAATGTTTTCAATTTTAATCGTACAAAAATTAAATATCCTCTACCTATATTATAATTATAATCCTACAAAGAACGTCATTTAATAATATTATGTTACAAAATTATATTTTTTTAGGTTATATATATAATTATTGTAAACAAGTGTCAAACAAAACATAACCAGTGAACCCGAATGGATTCTCATTTATTGTAGAATTGACTTTTGTGATTGAGTTTAGTCTCTTTAGACTGCTTATTCAAAGATTTTCGATATAATAGATAAATAGTATATTACCTTTCTCATTGTTTATTCAATTAGGTTATCATTTAATGATAATCACTTACAATTATATATGATTGATATATGATTATCCCTTACCTACCACGCACAAGAATCATAATTCTTTTGTGGAGGTACAACATAAAAAAATGAATTGTTAATATTGCTACCTATCATTGTAATTAAATAGTATATGTATTATCAATAAAAAAATAATATAGAAATTATTTACAAACAAAACAATATAAAGAATATTATTGACAAATAAAACGATATCGAATTTAAGTGAAAATTTTGTTTCTAATTTATTAATAATAACCAAATGTTGAACAAATCAGTCTTAAATTCTTAATTAAACATATCGACGGTCCCTACGTAATTATAATCCTACAAATAACGTAATTTAATAATATTATGTTACAAAATTATATTTTTGTAAGTTATATACATAATTATTACAACAAGTGTCAAACAAAACATAGTACAGAGATTATTAACAAACAAAACAAAATGAAGAATATTATTGACAAATAAAACGATATCGAAATTAAGTGAAAATTTAGATTCTCATTTATTAATATTAACTAAATGTTTAACAAATCAGTCTTAAATTCTTAATCAAACACATCGACGTTCCCTACGTGTACTATCGAATCTGCAAATTTCGATTTTCGTTTTACTGTCTTAAACTCTCCAATTTACTCAATATTTTCAGATAATGTTTAAAAAAGTTTAATATCCCTTTATATATTATTTAAATGAAAATTCAATTTGCGATTCGAACATTGTTTGATTGCCTCCCCTGAGCCCAGCCATTGTGACGAAGGTTTCCGATTATCATACTGTATCCAGTTTTCAGCACAAATAACAAACCGATTCAGAATTCCCTCATTTATGTGTTGACTCGACGAATTAAGGTAAGCCTCTACGCGAGTTTGTTGTTGTCTTTCAGAAAGTTCATACGGTACCTACCATTTTCCCAATTAGACGCAAACTAATCAATATAGTTTTATCACTGACATTGAAGGTTGTTGCTAATTCTGACGTGGTTTGAGATTAATCTGCTTTCATCATAGCTTTTCACGACGAAACTCACATTCGAAAATTACGTGAATTTTCATTTTCTCCACGGTCGCAGATATGGAGATATCAAAGAAAAACAAACAGCGGGAAAACAAATGAATAAATAATTTTGAAAAAGGAATGTCACAGCTTTAATATGACATAAATTAGAATTTGGAATTCCAAGTCGAATGCAAGATATCGAATTTAAAACTAGCCAGTATTAGAAGATAGTAATTTCATACGTAAGGACTTTAAAACTCTTAAAGATAGTTTCAGTAGGAAAATATTCATTAAAGAGTTAAGATTATTATTACAGTCGTTGGACATATTTATGTGTTAAAATCTTGTTATGTGTTAAATATAAAAAAAGGCGGCCCTCGTAGCCCAGTGTGCATGACACTGGCTTCTCACACCGAGGGTTCCGGGTTCGATTTCCGGGGAGGTCACAATTAATCCATGTGATTTACTCAAGTCTTGGTGTTATGTGTCGTGTTTCGCTTCTGTAATTGGGCCTCTTGACCTATTGAAGCGTAAAATTTAAAAAATAAATAAAATAAAACGTATATTTTATACGAATCATATATTTTATTGAGAAGCAAATCTTGCCGTTTCGCTGAAGTCTTATTCAGCGTCATCAGGAGAGCGTAAATTTTTAAATCGTCTTTTTTATAAGATAAGGATTTTTTATCAAATCAATGAGATTCATCTCAACTAAATTTTTGGGACCCATGTCATGGTATCTCGTTTCTTGAACACGGGCTATGATAAAATTTCGTATAAAAGAATATTTTTAAAATCATATAAATCCAAGTTCATCTCTTGAAGTCGAGTTACATGTATTCATTTTTCAGAATTGTTAATAACATAAAATTCCATAAATCGGTCTGTCAAAAAGGAGTTCTCCTCTGTCTGGCAACAAAATGGTATTTTTCACGTCCCGGCCTAAGCGTGTTAAAAAGAATTTTGGGGATATTGATTGACAACCGCCCTCTGCCGGCGTGACCAGATTAATGAAGTTAGTCGCAGGCGTACATCAGGAAATACTCGCCACTCGCTCACGTCAGACTTCACCAGCTGAAATCCTATTGTTGTCGCTCACGATGCGACATCTATGGTGTGCTTTTGTAACTACTGAAATCGTTACCTTAATTCTAATAGAATGTAAGTCAAATGTAAGGCAACTCATAACATGGCGCCTCTGTATCTTCAGGAGCTATGTATTACAGACAACATAAATGGGAGACGTCAAACTCTTAGGTCAGCGTCTACTTCAGCGGTGGGAAGGGTTGTGGAACCGGCAAGTCAGTTCCAGAAAACTAGGTTCAGCGAACGGGCATTTGCGGTGGCGGGCCCCAAAGCGAGGACCTCTTTGCCCTCCCTGATAAGAAACTCGGATTCAGAGACTTTATTTAAGAAAAGACTTAAAACGCACTTGTTTACAAAATCTTTCCCGGAACCTTATTAATATTGTTTTTAACGTTGTTTTTCTTACTATTTTATGTTTTGAACTGTTTTTCTTTCTCTTTTCTTTTCATTTTATTTTTCATTTTGTGATTCTATGATTTTAGTATGTAAGAGTTTTTTGTGTGTAAAGCGCCCTTGAGGTGAAATTTTCACAAAAATGGCGCTATATAAATAATCCAATATTATTATTATTATTATTATTGTCAAGTTTACAGGAGAAGAAAGAACTGATTAGCTTTAATATTTACTATTATTTATTATATATGTTCATTTTGCCTCCTTTTCACTCCCTTTATATTAACTCGTGGCGTCTGCTTGCTTGACGAAAAAACTTTGGATCGATTTTTAACCCTTTTCCCGTGATCCAATCGAGCTGAAATTTTGCAAGCAGAATCGTGGCGACGATCAAAGAGATCTATCAAATTTTCGTTAAAAAAATAAATAAATTTTTGAATTTTTAAAATTTTTAATAAATTTTTAACTTACTAAGTTGTATGAAAATATTTCAACGCGCCTGGTAGACACGAAACCTGCTTACAATATAATTTTGGATTTTTGGAAATTTTATACTACTCCCTTTCGTAGCGTCGATCGACCGAAGCCCAACGCGTAGGTTAAGCGCCAAACTAGTAAATGAGAAAGGGAGTATAATAAAAACTTGGTTTTTATGGGTTAGTTTTTTACACCCTTTTTTTGACTCGTAGCGTCTGCTTGTCTGTCGATAAAACTTAGAATCGATTTTTAACCCTTTCCCGTGATCCAATCGAGCTGAAACTTTGCAGGCAGACTCATGGCGACGGTGAAAATGATCTTTCGTTTAAAAAATTTCATAATTATAGCATAATTTTGGATTTTTCGAAATTTTAACGATTAATATATTGTTTAATTTTCGACGCGTAGAGTAGGCGCGAAACCTGTTTCAACGAGAAAGGGAGTGTAATAAAAACTTGGTGTTTATGGGTTAGTTTTTTATATGCTTTTATTTAACTCGCTTTGTCTGTTGTTTGTTTGTTGTCGTAGAATATTGTAACTGATTTTTACAACATTCTGACTTGTGGGAGATCTGAAACATTCAACATTTACGTAAAGTGGATGAGTATACATTATAAAAATCATTTTCAACATGATTTGGTCCTTACTTCGAATGAAATTAATGATCAGGTCGCTCACAAGCAAGAACCGCAGAAACTGCTCGAGAACATGCCGTGCGAAAATTTATACGTTAAAACAACATATTTAATATTTGTATCCTGAATGGATACAAATATTAAATATGTTGTTTTAAAGTTCAATTCAATTCAATATCAATTCAATTCAATTTATTTAATAATATGTACATTACAAACTACAAACTAAGTGTTCAAGGCATACATATTATGGAAGTATATATCAAAATAAAAATATTTAATAAATTAAAAATAACATAAAATCTGGTCAAAGGTGTAGGAGAATCCCTCTTCGGAAAACCCCCTCAGACACATGGAATATATCAATACCCAAAGCGATTTTGTTCAGCATAGCTGTGGCTCTTCCAACAGGCATAACCATCGGCAGGTTGGTCCTGTATATTGGAATGTGAAACAATCTATTCTGACGATGTCTAATGTAATTATCAGGAACGTACAAAGCAATGCTCAAATCAATTAAAAAATCAATTACGAATGTATGCAAAGAAAGCGTATTAGAGCATGCCCTCAAATTTTTTTTATATACTTGTTTTGCTTATGTCATATTATGCTCTATATTTATAAAAAAAATATAAGAATATATAAACACAATACATTGAGAATATTTTGAGTAAGTCCAAATTTTTCAAGAACAAAATACTGGATTTTATCCCCAGGGGGACATCAGCTACATTTGATAGACGTGGGGGGAGTCTATCATGGGTGGGAATGGTCAACATTATATTGTGTAAAGTGATCACTTAACAGCCCCATGAACACAAAAAAAAAAACTTCCATACCCACTTTCCCATATAAAAAATATAGATTCGTTTCTATGAGACATGTACAATATATATTAATTAACAATTCTGCATTGAAACTCTTTGTGGTGCGAAAATTTCATTAGAAATCAACACTTTACTAATAATATTGAAACTGGGTGATAGTAATTTATAGTATATTAGTTTAAAATTACAAATTACATCTCTTTATCAATATTATAAAAACAGCACAACGAGACAAAACGCTTTTAGCAAACCAATAAATGAACTTCTTTTTACTCCCTTTATATTAACTCGTGGCGTCTGCTTGCTTGCCGTCAACAAAAACTTTGGATCAATTTTTGACCCTTTTCCCGTGATCCAATCGAGCTGAAACTTGGCAAGTAGATTCGTGGCGACGATCAAGAAGATCTATCAAATTTTAGTTGAAAAAAATAATAATTATAATTTCGGATTTTTAGAAATTTTATTGGTTTTTTCAAATTGGAATCATTTGAAAAGTTTGATTACGGCGGACCGATAACGTCGTGGAATATTTTCTAAATTTGAATTACTCCGTCGGTATGCATAATAGGTACTTCACTACGAATGTCGAAAATCTAAATTGACTGGCAAATGTTTTTAGAATTTAATCTTCAAAGCACGAAGTGTCTTATCAAAGCTCAAAACATTTGAAATTTTAGAAATATATTAAATTACTGTAAGTTTAGTGTTATGTTATATGTTTTAATTCATCTTTAATTGTTATTATATTTTACAAAGAAAGGGAGTATAATAAAAACTTGGTTTTTATGGGTTACTTTTTTTTTCTCTATTTTTCATATCAACACTGCTTTATGTTGTTTTTAAAAATGTTCTATTTTTCAAACCTCAAACAATTTAAAAATAATAAAGAGGGTACCTACCTACATTCCATTGCTTCCAAACTATCTGAGGTTTAAAAAATGGAACATTTTCAATGTGCTGATTTTCCTTATTTCATTACATTATACATTATTTCATATCTATAGATTAGGTAAGGCATTATATTTCAGCTACTAGGCATGTTTATAAATATGATTTTGGCTGTAACAAATACACTGAAATGAAGCGATAATTTTCTTTGAAATATACGAATAGGTAGTTTTATCATTTGAAGATTGATTTTCCAAATACAAAACAAATAAGTTTTATTGTGAGATATTTGAAAACTAATACGTTGTAATGCTCTCGTACCTTAACTAAGTAATTTTACAAAAAATACAATTTTTACTCTTTGTGCTATATCCATTCAACGAATGTTTCATTTTGTTTCGTTCATTCGTAAGATGCAAGATTTCTCTTTAGATTGATTGTGATTTTTTATGTTTTTGGATTCATATTGTTTTAAATATTATTTACTCATCCGAATCATAACATTCTTAATTCTGTGCTCCATGTCGCCTGCTTTTATTCCATAAAATAATACATGTAGCGCATGTGAGCGTTCAAATTCGTAATCTGAAGATGTTTTTCGCGCACGTCCTAGGACGAGTTTTAAGGACAGCTGTATGTAAAATAAACATTCAAAGATCTTAACAAAACAACGGGAGTTTTTGAAAATTTAACTAATCTGTCAATTTAAGCACAGATCAAACAATCCTCCCATTAAAACGTCTGTGGAAAGTTTCCACACTCCATGACTTTGGACAATGGTTTCCAACCTTTTTGGCGTCACAATATAGGTGCTATTGAAATGGAAAATTGATGTATACTGATGTAACTTTATTTTTTAAATTCATAAATGATATCTTGCGTATTTCATCTGAAAAAATAACCAGATGAAATTATTTGTAATAAAAGGTTTCCATAAAAAAAACAACAAAATACAAAATAGGTACTTTAGAAAAAAACATATGAAGGTATAAATGATAAATTGACAAACATGCTCCATAACAATTAAAAGTGTTTTTAATTTTACATATCGGTTCTTAAGGAATAAATATGTATTTATTATTTATTTTATTTTAAAAAAAATCTTTTTTTTTTATTTATAAAATTTTTATTTTTTGGAAAAAAATTCTCAGATTTTTTTTTTTCAAAAAAAAAAAATCTTATAGAAAGCGGACACAGACAACCAGCGAAGCGGGCGAGCGATAAATAGAGCGAACGAAGTGTACCGAAGATGAGTGGAATATTCTTGGCGACGAATATAAAGTGTTCCAGATACGAGTGAATATTCTAGAGCGATTCAAATCAGCATGAAATTACGGGACAGTGTTTCGGAACAGGTCCACCTTTATATATAGCTTTTATATACTTTTATATGTAGTTATATCAACTTTTCATTATAGATCCTTACGGAGAGAGTGATCGAGAATTCAAGGTGCGAAAACAGAAACAAGAGAGAGAAACGTAGAGAACTACCTGGATTCACAACATTGGAACGAAAGCGAAGTACTGCTATAAGAGAGACCCCCAGAAAGTTAACCGTTACCGCTGCATATAAAAATATCTCAATGAAGGTAGCTTTGACACGTCCTGCAAATGCCAGAGAAACAAGTTCCAATATGTATCTTCCTGGCAACTGCGGAGGGAAGATGGAGGAAGGTGGGTAGCGCCTGACTAAGCCGGGATAAACAGCAACAAAAACGGTTTGAAGACAGATTGGGTTTTGAGTGTGAGTTCAGCGAATCCTCAAGGGAAGATAGCAGGCACGTGCAATGGGAACAATAAGCATGACTTTTATTTAACCGTATATTTGAGAAAAAAATATTCGAAATTAAATATTTATTTGGCAGAATATCATGAAATTTTAATATATGAATAATATGTTAATTATTGTGATTGGAATATTACGAGATACATTTCTTGTTTCGGTATCTTTTCAAAATATATGCTTAGGAAAAAGTCACGCTTCTTGTTCCCCCTGCACGCCCCTGGAAGATAGAGGTACTTGGTCAAGGCTTTATGCCCCCGAACCTCCTAAAAAGGGAACGATATTGAGTACATACTGATGTCATGAAAACAAGGGATGAGTAATTAATATACAGGGTGTCTCATAGCTAGTCGCTTTTAATTAAAATTTTTACAGGTGGATTCTTGTCTTGATAATGAGTCGAAAATGTTCAAGCAGCCATAACCTAATATCAATAGTTATGCAGATAATACAATAGTACATAGACATGTTTAATTACTCCCTTTAAATTAACTCGTGGCATCTGATGTCTTCTTGTCTGACAAAAAAAATTTGGATCCATTTTAAACCCCTTTCACGTGATCCAATCGAGCTGAAACTTTGCAAGCAGACTCGTGACGACGATCAAGAAGATCTCTCAAATTTTCGTTAAAAAAAATTAATAAATTTTTGGATTTTTTAAATTTTTAATGGTTTTTTCATACGACTTATTAAGTTGTATGAAAATATTTCAACGCGTCTGGTAGACGCGAAACCTGATTGTAGTATAATTTTGGATATTTTATATTACTCCCTTTCGTATCGTCGTCCGACCGAAGCCCAACGCGTAGGTTAAGCGAAAAAAAATGTTTCAACTAGTAAATGAGAAAGGGAGTATAATAAAAACTTGGTTTTTATGGGTTACTTTTAAAAAAAATTATTTTATGGAAAAATAATGAAGTAATATTAATCATATCTTAATAATAATAATGTCTCTGTTGATGCCCTTCATCAGCTGGAACAAGTAGGTGAAGAAATATTTTTTTGGTTAAATGTGAACATTATATTTTATTTTATTAAATTAGAGGATAACCACCATGAAATTTTGGAAAGTATATGGATTAAAAATAATTATTATCAATGTGTTAAATAAATATTTATTTTAAATAAAAATACTCTGCACGCGGTTTACATAACCGATACTATGCGTCTCTGACGTCAAGTGTTTTGTTGCATTACTCACATAACTTTGTCTCTTTCTCGCACAGATATCGCCAACGCACACCCACGTGTGTATCATATCACATATCCCTGGCGTGCCATGATTAAAAGTCGATTCGTAATTGCAGAAATTCTACTTAATTTGCTTCAGCTTTTCACAAAATATCAATTAATTAATGTGTTAGCGTATAAACAGCGCCTTAGATTCGTTAGATTTGTTTTGGCAGCGATTATGCATTTCTGGTGTGAATCTATCACTGATGAATTATAATCATCTAAAGATTCTCTATTATATCCATAATAACGGGTCGTATCCACAGATGAGATTTTCATCTCTAGACAGAGACTGAGAATGAATGAACGAAGGGGAATTTATTTGTTTATTTTGTTTTGGGGAAAATTAACAGCAAAACAACAATCTTAAAAATATGAAATAATGGTTTTTACAATTATGCCAATTACAAATTTTCCACTGAATATAAAAATTTACTTTAACTTACTTTAATAGCGAGTGGAGAGGGTGGAGAGGAATGCGGGACGGGAGTAGAAGGGAAGATATAATGTACGAATTAGTTTGGGTGCGGTAGTGTAGATATTGTTTGTTTTATGTTTCTTATTGTTGCGTCGAAAATGTCAATGTGGAGTTTGTGTTAAATGAATTTGTGGAGTTTTGTTTTGAGTTGGTCTTACAAAAGGGGAGATGAAAGGTAGGTGAATGTCTGTTATACGGAATAGAGTAAACTCAGTGTGCGCTTGCGAGCGGATATCTTTCCGCACACCGGTTGGGCACCGCTGATTTTTGCGAGCGCGTGAGATGGTATTTTTTATGCAGTCGTAAAAGGAGGTTATTTACGGCGGCCGACAAATCATTGCTCGATTTTTGAATGTTTGATTGTTACCGTCGATTCAAAAGCGAAGGCTTTCGGGGCTTCCACCGGACGCAGGCGCGGCCCCGCCCCCTAGCTGGCCGCCCGCCAACCAGTTTCCCTACAGCGGCTGACCCCGGAGGTTGTGTACCGACCGCACCGACACACACAAAAAATAAACACTCTTATGAGAGCCAAACGCACAGGTTCGAAGATAAACCATACACTCTCAATGGATGTACACTACTTAAACACGCAGAACAATATCGCTCAATGCCTAGGTGACAGTTTTTGATTCAACAGAAATATGTGACGAATTACGTGTGTGAAATAGTATTTTAAATTAATGTGTTACGTGCAAATCAGTATGAAAATTATATAAATTTAACGTTGACGTTTCTCAAATATTTAAAACGCTTGTATGTACGCTTAAATATTTTCAATTGTAATAACCATAAGTATATATAATCAAAAATTTATTAAAGTAATTGTTAAAATTTATCAAAAAATGTTAATAAGTTAAAATTGAATGTGTTATTTAAAAAAATATATATAAAATATTTAAAGTATTAAATAATTAATTTTAAATGCATTTTAAAGTAATTAAATCATTCGAACTTTATCGTTGTTAATATGTCGTGGTTTTGAACTCAGTAAAAATATAGTTCATTTTTAGTTTCAATATGACAGACAAAAGAAGAATATTTTCACATGGTGGAACAGTTATTCAGACCGTTGTGTTGTTTCACATGATTTCGATTCTGGGTAAGTATCCAACATTAGAAATATAATTTCTTTATAAGAATATATGCACTGAAATAATTATATAATACGTGATTTAATGAGAGAAAAATGTTTTTCAAATCCATCATTGCCACATAACACTCACCACACCTTCAATTCTATTTTTTACGTAAATTATAATCGACATGATTAAGAACAAATTTAAAAATCAAATAAACGTTGAAATCATTTTGTGTCTCTATTAATTATGAACAGATTTTTTTTACTTGTTAAATACAATTATCGAAAAAAAATCATTATTCTATATACTTGTACATTATAAGAGTTTTCATTCTAAACTAGTTATATATTTTATAAATATAAATATATATTTGTGTTTTTAAAACATAAAAATACAAAATAGAAATAGCACTGAGATTATTAAGAAATTAATATTTTTTTTGAAAAACAATAATAAAGATGAGCACTTTTTTCCAAAAGTTACAAATTGTAACTGATAACAGTAATTACTCGTAGCTAATAGGAATATTACGTAAATAATCATGTATTATATATTGAAACAAAATATTCTGTAAGTATATACTGTCTGTAGATACATTAAATTAAATTAATGTGTAATAATAATATTATTGAAATAAAATTCCATTCGATTATTAATCAAATTATTCTCTCGCATAATATTTTTGGAGGCTTATGATGAAATGAAATTAAGGCTTGGCATCCATCATGGTCCATTGTAAATTATATCGTATTATCATAAAAGAAGAAAACAGAGTGAATATTGTGGAAAAGCGATTTATTATCCAAATAAAAATATTTTTCTTTTAACTCCGTTCAAATTGGACTTGGAGATATATTTTTTTTCACATGGCCAGAGCTGGCTGAGGTTTTATTCTTACTTTTAACATAATTCTAATTCAGCTAGGCTCGCAGGGAGTTTCTTTCTAGGTTTGTCTGCAGATTCATAAATCCACTTAATATATGACCTATATTTATATAGTTTTTTTTTAAAATATTAATGTTACGCTATTTTAAATACCAAAATAAGGTACATATATGACGGGTATAAAAGCAAAGGCAGCAATATATAAAAAAAAATAAAAAAAATGTTTTGGATGCTGTCACCGAGGATTACTAATTTAGAATGTACTGAATTCTAAATTTTTCGTATATTTCCTGTAAAAACTCGAGTTCAGTACATTATAAATTAGTAATCTTCGATGACTCAATTTCAGTATTGCATTAATTAGTCGTTATGTCCTAGCGTTAGGTATATACAGTAAATCAAGACGTATAATTCTCTTATACAAAGTTTCTTAAAATATATATATATATTTTTAAATATGTTATAAATTTATATTTTAAATAGTTCTTTAACGATAATTTTTTGGTCGATGGGCAATAGTTGTTCTCGAAAACTGCAGCTTGTGGGAACTAATCGTACACCCGTGAAAAATCACGGGACATAATAATTGCAGGATTTTGAAGTTAAAATTCGTGAATAAACCGTTTGTTTTTTTAAAATTGAACTTAATCGTTTAGACTTAAAACTAAATATAATAAAATAATAATAGTAATATAAAAATGTCAAGACCGTATAATTTGGTGAGGGCGACCCTTGCGTATTGCCTTTGCGGACCGATAGAAAGACTATATTTACTAGCTGCAAGCCGTCAAAAATGTCGGAACATTGGCTCGCGTCTTTGCTTAGCCCTAGTATATTTAAAACATCTTTTTGGCGCTCCACGGAGAGGCGGCCGCGGCAACATGCGTGAAACGGCCGGTTCGGGTTTGGTGGCCCGGGGTTCAAGCCCCATCTCCGACCGTTTTTTACTTCCTTTCTTTTAACTCGTGGCGTCTGCTTGCTTGCTTGACGAAAAAACTTTGGATCGATTTTTAAACCTTTTCCCGTGACCCAATCGAGATGAAACTTTGCGAGTAGACTCGTAACGAGAATATCTATCAAATTTTCGTTAAAAAAATAATAATTATACTATAATTTTGGATTTTTCAAATTTTTAATGGTTTTTTCGTACAATTCAGTAAGTTGTATGGAAATTTCGACTCATATGATAGACACGAAAACCGAAAATGAGAAAGGGAGTATTGTAAAAACTTGGTTTTTATGTGTTACTTTTTTTAGCCGTGAGTTCGAACGAAATTACGAATGTTAATCGAAGTTACGCGGACAGGCAGACGGGCGAACGAACGTTTTGACAATTCATACATTTCTGCCGCGAGTTCTAGGGTTGTGAAAACAGCGCCATGTAGCGTAGCGTGGCGTGGATATTGTTACATAGAGAATTATGTGTTTGAGTAGAAATATTTTTTTTATTTTTCAATTTGTGACCTGGGTAGTTTCTACACCTTCACCCCGCGTCCCGCCGGGAGCCAAACGGTTTTGTGCGGGAAGCGGGGAGGATGGCGTTTCGATTTATTGGTTCTGAGGTGAACCTAATGCGGGGAAATTACGTGAAATATTTACATACACTCGAATATTCTAGAACGAACGTAATTGGTTCTAGAAACTCATTCGTTATATCGTCTGTTCGTTTTAGCTTGCGCTAAAATACGTTTTTAGGGGCGATTCGATTTTCATATCCCTCAACATAACCGTTTTAACAATAAAATAATCAAACATAATAATTTCTTTGTCTGCCCTTCCGTAACTTCATGTAGCGTCCGTGATTCCGTTCAAATTCACGGCTAAAAAAACAAAAGCGGCAGGAGATGAGGTTTGGGCTAAATCCAAGATAATGGTCCCATTGCATATAAAACGAAAATGATTATTTCACTATATTATTGAATGTGCTAATAACAAAATGAAAGATAATTTACGTTTAAAAGTAAGTATTAAATAAAATATTACACTTTAAAGTTTCGAAAAATGCACTGCTTATTTTGACATTTCATAGGCAATATATGAGATTAGGTTAGGTTATTAGGTTTGGTTTGTTTAATTTAGATTACGATTATTTTAGTTAGATTAAATTAACAGGACATTAAATTATACAGTGAAATACTTATTTTCATTGTATGAACAACGGGACTTGGATTATTCCGAGGTTTAGATCCCGGGTCAGCAATCCCGAACCGGCCGCTTAATGTATGTTGTTACTGCCTCCTCTACGTGGACCGGCAAAAATATACTATAAAGATATACTAGGGCTTAGCAAAGACCGTTTCATGCTCCGTCCAGCACAATCGCCAGTGCTTAAAATAGTACCATTAACTGCCTCCAGGGGAAGTATTAAAAAAGTTTAAATATTTTGATAAAATTCAATATTACTATTTCATGGGTATCGGCTATACATAAGTAAATACTTATTCCATAGAAGTCGGCATGTGAAAGTACCGTCATTTTTGACGCGACAAAATAATTTTTAAAATAGTAAAAAATTACGACACTCCTACACATTTTAGTGGCAGTAATTTTATTTATCATATATATCTATCGAGCTCTACTATGCAGGGTATTTCATAGCTATTAGCAAAAACTTCGGGGTAGTCTTGGTCATTCAATTTTGAATAGATAATATATTATTCTTTAAACTTTGGGTGTATCAACTGTTAGGGAGATAAGCGACCTCAAATTTTTCATTTTTTTTCGATATTTCTGACCTATTTTCTGTAAAACATTGGAGTATCATGAAAGTACATACATAACTTATATTGAAAATTAAATATTCATTCTTTTTGATACAAGTCAAACAAAATGATTAAAATAATTTTATGTAATTAGTTTCAAAGCGAATGAAATTTTAATATTCGACATAAATTACTTTCAAGATGGCCTAATGTTTTACAAAAGATATGTCAGAACTATTGAAAAGTAAATGCAAAATTTGATATAGCTTATCTCCTTAACAATTGCCATTTCACCCTAAAATGTTGACATAAAACGCTTGTAATGAATACGTATAATACGTTACAAATGTCACTTGGAAAATATATTGTATCGAGATGCAATAATTATTATGGAGAAAGAACATTACAAGTTAAAATACCAATGGTTTTCAATGGTACGCCCTCTGACTTGTTTGGGTTGGATTCATATGCAAAGGTAAAAGCGGCATGCTAACTATTTTTATATAATTTATAAATTCTTGTATATAAAGTGTTATTTAATAGTAAGGTATATTCATTAGTAATAGAAGAAACCTGCTGATAACTAACTCATAGTAAGTTATCAGGATCTTTGTTAATTGTAAAATATGTAATAAATTTAAATTAAATAAAAAAAAATAACCTGAAGTGTAAAAAATATTTTATATTAAATATTGAATAAAGAAGACGTATCCGAAGTTCTTACTACTAAAAATGTTCTCAGGTTTTAACGGCCGTTCATAATCTTCTGTGTTCAGTTTTCTGGGATATTTAGCAGTGCATATCTGACTTCTCTGGCCAACGTTTCGGATCCCATTGTAGAGTCCATCATCAGGCAAGAGAATGGTCCCGAAAGTTCGATAACCGGACCGGAACTAGAAGAAGAACTAAAATTTATATATTTTTATTTTTACACATTTGTAAAAAACAATTAATGAAACTTTTTTGCACAATTTTTTTTAGTGAAAAACGCCATTGCAAGTGCGAACTTCGTCGGCTAGTGGTATTTTTCTACGTGGTTCTGACATAATTGACATTATCTCTTTTTTCTAGTATTTTTCGTTTGAGTGTCGTTTGCAGCATTATACTACACCCAATGGTATATTGTTAATTTTCTGAAGCTGTACAATACAATAAATATTGTGGGCTCAATACATACTAGAAAAGATAATTGAAAATGTTTGATTTCAAGATTATTGAATTTAAGTTTTAATGCTTATTAAAGACCATATTCTATTCAACACTCAATTCTTAATGTACCCTTTTTCTATATAACTTACTAACTAGCTTATCTGCGCAGCTTCGCACGCGTAGATTTTTAGTCATGTTTTTATCAATTTGTGTATTAATCTTAATACATAGGTAAATTCACCATAATACATAGATATATTTATAGACCTTTTTGAGTTTGACAACTTCTCAATAGAAATTATTTAAATATCTCTTACCGTTAAGGCAGCGTTCGTAAAAAACGCATCGCTCGACCATTTTTTTCGTCGACTTTAGTTGTAAAATAGGTCACCACGAAAAGCCCTTTTATTTTAACGAAATAATATATAGGCTATGTCTAATCTGAAAGTTCATTATAAATATTGGTGAAAGATTTTTTGAAATCGGATGACTACTTTCCGAGATTATCTCCTACATCCAAGCTTACAAACATTAACTCTTTATATAGTATAGGTTTATATAGCTATATGTTATAGGTCAGTATAGGTTAATAGCATTATGATAAACCCTGAGATAAATTAACGAAAAAAATAGATAAAATCAGAAATTGAGTTACAGAATTTCATCTTCATTCATTATTCTTATTGTCCATTTTATAAACGATTAATAACTTGTTTACAATAGCATGCGTAAATAAATGAAGATGGTGGAAATATCTTAAAACTGACAAAATTCGAGTTATATAATTCTAGTATTGAGCTAGCGATACGCTCTCATCCCACATTAACATAAAGTAGATCGCGTTTTGATATAAAACAGCGACTCATATCAAAAGGCGATCTGTCTTTTGTGCGTGTTACTTGATCGATGTACCTTCATAAAAAGTACCTCGCCCTCCCGTGCCGACTAAACAGACACACCTCTCATTCTGCTGGAGTAGAAGCAGTCCTTCAAATACAGTTTTATTTAAGTTGTCAAAAGAATTTTATTTCCGTTGTCATTGACGTGTTTGTCTCGTATAAGACTCTCATAGGGTAGTTTTAAAATAGTATGACCATTGGTGTTACACGTACATTGTTAAATGTTACATTTAAAAAACAATGTTACATTATTGTTAAATTACATTGTTAAATTGTTAAATTACATTGTTACAAGAAACCAGCGAACGCCAGACTTATAGTATAAAACCTGTAGTATTATGTATATACACGTAAACTGGGCACATACACAACTCGGAACTTATGAGTCTAAAATGTTCAAGCAACCATGGCCTAATATCAATAGTTATAGAGAAATGCAATATCAAAGTTTGCATTTTTTTTTCAATATTTCTTACTTATTTTTTGCAAAAAGTTGAACTATCATTACAGTAACTTATGTCGATTATGAAAAATTCATTCGCTTTAATACAAGTCAAATAAAATGATAAAAAGTTATTTTTTACAAGGTTTTTATCATTTTATTTAAGTTGTATTGAAAAAAATAAATTTTTCATAATCGATATAAGTCACTGTAATGATAGTTCAACTTTCTGCAAAAAATAAGTCAGAAATATCGGAAAAAAATGCAAACTTTGATATTGCATATCTCCATAACTATTGATATTAGGCCATGGTTGCTTAAACATTTTAGACTCATAACACAGTCAGGAATCTATCGGCCAAGTTTCTGCTGCTAGCTCTGCTACACCCTGTATATGGCTTTGGCGTGGTTGACGTAATCTTTTTTTAAGATTGGCAGGTCATTTCGTTTTCAGACGTCGGCGGTCACCTTTCTTTGAGATGGTAAAGGTCGTCTTTTCTTACTCCTCCAATAATGTGCTTGTGAAAGGTTTGCGAGAAAAAAACAGAAACTGTTTACACGTTTAAACGTCGCGTTCGTCTCATGAATAAACTCGTAAATTTTTGAGAGAATATAAAATGAGAAAATTTCTTGGTTGCCGAGATATAGATTTGAAACGTATTATCAATTTTTTTGTTAAGCGGGATATAAAGCAGTCATTTTGTGATAATGTAGGCGGTTTTTGTGTAAGCTGGGTATATCGATGTACTAATTTTGGTAAGCCAGCGCGCGGCTTTAAGTTTTCACTCTTAGGCCCGGTTGCGCCATCTGTAGTAAGGGTAAAAGTAAAGGTAAAAAAGTTACCCGAGTTAACTTTTTTACTAAAACGGATTGTTCCATCTATGGTTAAAAATATTTTACTCGCCGAAGTACATACAAGAGTAACATTTTTTTATCTTTCAATATCGGTGGGTAAAGTTAAAATCGTCGGTAAAAAAAATGGCCGCCCTCTCACAGCTGATTTGAAAATGTGACATTTGTCCTTATAGGTACTTGTCATTTGAATTTTGTCGCTGTATTGAAATTTGTAAAATCCTGCGCTGATCAAATATTCACATTGAGACAGATATTACAGAAGACCCGCGAATTTAACATTAACACCCACCACCTGTTTGTAGATTTTAAGGTAGCCTATGACAGTATAAACAGAGAGCAACTCTACCTGGCAATGAACGACCTTGATATACAAGCAAAACTAACTTGCATGGTGACACTCACAATGTCCGAAGTAGTATGCCAAATTAAGATACAATCAGATAACTTCAGAACTTACAACGGCTTAAGACAAAGAGTTGCCTTGGCATGTCTCTTGTTCAACATAGCGCTGGAAAAAGCCATAAGGGATTCGGGCATTGAATTGAATGTGACCATATATACAAAGTCAGTCCAAATGTTAGCATATGCTGATGATATCGACATTATCGCAAGATCTGAATCATCCCTTCGAGAAGCATTTTTGCCACCTGTATGAGCTGGCTAAAGTAATCCCTCTAAGCCATGCAACGTTCACCAATTCCATCGTTAGAACATTATTATTAAATTCGAAATAGGGTAATTTCACATTTTACAGATATCTATGAAAATATATGAAATAGAATTAGAAAAATAAATTATATTTTGTAACTCAGTATGGATGGTGTGGGACAATGTTTTCATTCATAATTTTTAAAAGAAAATTTTTAAAAATACGCTTCCTTCAAAACGCGATGTGATTGGTGGTGGCGCAGTTTGATGGGAGTTAAAGCAATCAAACGTGATCTATGGTGTTTATCACTGTAATTTAGGGATGGGTCGTCGACGTATTTACCGTCGACGAAACGAGACCGTCCACGTCCATCCATCGACGAGACGATCAACTAGTTGAATTCGTCAACTAGTTGACGCGTCAACTTCGTTACGCGGACGTTCTATCTAAACATCGGGACGATGGTCAACTGTCTACGGTTCAACGCGACGTTTCTCGACGGCTCAACCGTTGGCTATTTTTAAGACGTTAATTTTTAAAAATTAAAGAAGTTCGAAGGAATATAGTTTCGCGGAAAGTAAAACCGCTACTTGTGCTTATATGTAAAAAGAAATATTTTATTATTTATTTGTTTACGCACATTATAGGCTTTTACGTAGTGTTTTATATACTTCTTTCTAAATATAATAAAGAAAGAAGTAGGTGTACACAACAATATCAGGTGTAAGTAGTAAAATATTAGCTCAATAAAAAATAAAATAATTAAACAGAATTGTTTTATTTTATACAACGTAAAATTGGGAATTCACCGAATCGTCGCACGTGACATCACAAAAAATCAAGTAAAAAATAATAGATAATAGCTTATTAAGCCTATCTCGCCCTACGCATGTATTCAAATTTCAAATCTCTAGTCATAGTTCGTGTACACAGATCTGCACTCTATGGTAGTATACTTTAGAGTTGAAATGAAATTACCCGTCGAGCCGTCTATGACGTCTATGGCATCTACAAGTCGACAGCGAGAGATGAGAGAGAAATAAACGGAGACGTTTTGTCTTGCTCTCGCTCGTTGTTTAGCATTGCGTTAATCTCGAATCGTCTACCGACCACGGCGTCCGCTGTCCACCGTCTACGAATTCGACTAGTCCATGCGATAAACGTAAACGGTCGACGCGTCGATGCAACGTCAACGGTTGATTTCAACTAGTCCGTCCATTCAACGCCCATCCATACTGTAATTTGTTTCTTTTCTATGGTGAACGTACGTCTTCGCACACGTGTTTGCTAAGTTTATTTGGTGTTTATATAGATTTTGCGGTGTTTGTGACCTGTTTTAATTAAATAAACTATCTAAGAACACTTTAAAGATAATTAAGGACGGTTTTTCATAAGGAAAATCCGTTAACTTACAGAAAATTGACCCCATAATGTTGGCTTTGTTTTTCGCTAACAATATGAAATATGTAAGTGCGGAAATTCGAGGTAACAAAGCTGAAAGGTAAGCAATGAATATAATTAACTTATAACATTTTAATCAATAATATATATTATCGATATTTTTTTACTTATAATTCGAACAATGGGTATCTTAAACCTTTAACATGTCATTATAACCTTATTTATTTATTTGAGAGGAAAACGATGGTTTCATTTGATTATTTTTGAAATAATCCAAGAATATGGTCCCGTTGTTCATACAACGAAAATAAGTATTTCACTATATAATTTAATGTCCTTTTAATTAAATCTAACTAAAATAATCGTAATCTAAATTAAACAAACCAAACCTAATGACCTAACCTAACCAAACCAAACCTTACAACATAACCTAACCTCATATATTGCCTATGAAATGTCAAAATATGCAGTGCATTTTTCGAAACTTTAAAGTGTAATATCATATTTAATACTTACTTTTTAAACGTAAATTATCTTTCATTTTGTTATTAGCACATTCAATAATATAGTGAAATAATCATTTTCGTTGTATATGCAATGGGACCATTATCTTGGATTTAGCATTATTTTTTTTGCATAAAATATTGAATATATTACCTTTTTCTATATAGTTTCCTATACCGACATTTAAAAATGTTAATAATAATCATTGTTTATTGTGTCAATATTATTGGAGGAGTATTTTTCTAACCTCATTTTGTGTTACGTGGCCACGTGGTCACGTCAAAAGCCAGATTGACATGAAAACTGTCAAATTACGACACTAAGCGTTTTGGCGGGAGTTTAAAATCGTGATTTTCAAAATCGTTTTTTAATGTTAATATGCATATTAAAAAAAATCTCTTTCATAAACGTATTTTCTAAATCAATTTTTTTTTTTGTAAAAAAAAAAGTAAAATTACCCCATTGTTTAATTTTCTCTTGCGGAACTAACTTTTTTGACATGTGCCAGTGTTACCAACCCCCGCCCATCAGAAGTGAGTTGTTTATCTTCATCGAACCGTAATACGCAAGAACGGTGTTTATTTAGGATGCATTAAATATGCAAAGCCTTGTGTTGAATTATTATGAGTCGTGGTGATAAGATTTTTGTCATTTTTTTTTTGTAATATAAGCGAGAATTTTCGACGCGGCTCGAATAAATTTCCGCGAGTGTACCCAGGGCAACGGAGGATTTTGATTAAAGCCTTCAGACGGAGACGACACAAACCTGGAAACGAAAAACGTTGAAGGTTAAACGAAACTTTGCGTAAAATATGTTAATTTCTATTTTCTATGTAAACAGCGGCGAAGAATTGGATTGCCTGCAAAATAAACGGCCGGCAAAAGCGAGCTCCCGATCGACTAATGCGAGGCAGGGAAGCTTGATTGCGAAATTTGCTTGAATCAATTCTAGACTTGGCAAAAAAATAATTGAAGAATGAATCTAAATGTAAATATTTTCGCATAATTTTGTTTCAATCACTAACATAAAACTGTAACTGATTGGGTAATTCGTCAATATGGAACAAGAGGTACAAAAAAGTAACCCATTCAAACCAAGTTTTTATTATACTCCCTTTCTTTGTGAAATATAACAACAATTAAAGACGAATTAAAATATATACCATAACACTATTATCGCCCACTTTCGTGAGACACTTTGCTTTAATCAACACGGCTTTGTTCCAAAAAAATCCACAACTACCAACCTGCTTGAGTTTGTGAGTCAGATTTGCAAATCGTTTGATTCGAGATCTCAAGTGGATGTAATATATACAGATTTCAGCAAGGCGTTTGACAAGGTGAACCATCGTATACTTTTGGAAAAACTTCATGCTATAGGAATCCACGGCAACTATTGAGATGGATAGAATCTTACATTTCTCATCGAACTCAAGTGGTGACTGTAAATGGATATGATTCATCTCCGGTTTCTATCACCTCAGGAGTTCCTCAAGGTTCTCACCTTGGTTCCTTGTTCTTTCTTATCTTCATAAATGACTTGCCAAATATACTAAGAAATAAGTGTCTATTATATGCCGATTATTTAAAAATTTATTCCACCATTCGTAGCCTGGAAGATAGTCATCTCCTACAAAGAGATCTGGACGAACTATCAAATTGGTGTAAAGCAAATAATGTCACTTAATGCTATGAAATGTTCATGTATTAGTTTCACTAAAAATATTTAAAAAATAGAATTTGTTTATAAACTGGGTGACGTTCCACTCGCTAAAGTCGATTCAATAAGGGATCTGGGCGTCATGCTAGATTCTAAACTCACTTTGATAATATCACAAACAAGGCATATACTATCTTGGGATTTATCACCAGAATTACTCAAGACTTTAAAAATCCTCAAAGTCTAAAAATTCTCTATACATCACTAGTACGAAATATATTGGAATATTCGTCAGTTATTTGGTCACCTTATTACACAACACATATTACGAGAATCGAGAGAGTGCAGAAAAAGTTTCTAGGTATTTTGTCATACAAAGCTGGTCAACACAACAACCTTCACAGCTACGAAGATCGACTTGCCTTTTTCAAGATGCACAAACTTGAGTCCCGACGGAAAATATCCGATCTCATTGTGCTATATAAGATTCTCAGCGGAGCTATTGATTCTCTCTCTCTATCTGATATGAATTTGCATGTTAAACCCCGTATAAGAAACTCGGAGTTCTTCAGAATAATTCAGCACACTAATAATGTCGGTTACTTTTCTCCCATTACAAGGTTGTGTCGCACATATAACTTGTATTGTGCTGACCCTAACATTGATGCTGATATTCTT